>JBAMJV010013990.1:0-42282 GCA_037951105.1 Echinarachnius parma
ATTTTGGAATGATAACAGGGGTTTTACTTAGCCGTTTGTAATTGTGTATACTTTTCGAGCATGGTGAAGTTATAACTATTACTTTGTACCGTAATGGTGCAGGTTTTGGTTACTAGAGTTAAGTTTGACCAATACTCAACTATCCCTTTAAGTTGTTTCCCACGTGTTTGTACAGTATTAATGTTTACTTTCAAACAGATGATAACACAAATGATCCATACAAATTCACAACCATTAATCTTCTTGCTAATTGACTACTGGTAACGTATCTGAGAGGTGGTTACGTTCTTTTAAAAAGTGGCTGAAGTTGATAGTATTTCTTGAAAATGGTGTGTGTTCAATATCACATAGTATCCGTTGTGTAGTTGTAGGTATTGAAGTTAGTGAATTCACATGATTTTAATATATTAGGTGGTAAGTGTATTATACGTATCACCTCTTGTTTTCGTCAAGATTGGTATTAATTATTTATTATTTCCATCAATTATGTGCGTCGCATATCTCAAGATCAGATAAACCAATTGTCATGAATCTTCTCATGATGATAGATCATCATCGAACTTAGATCTGCAAACATTTTCAGTTACGTCACATCACTATGACGTCATCAGGACGCCAGTTTGTAAAATTTCAAATAATCATCATTTCTCAGTCATGCATCATCAATTTTAATTCAAATTTGGCATCAATATTAATCAGGTCAATGGTCAAGCGTACGCGTCCTTCAAATGAAAAAACAATGTCCAAACAAAAAAATGTACGGATAGCCCGCAATTTCTTTTCATTTTCGGAAAGCGTATGAGTTTTAGATATGATTTCATACATCATTTGGGTTCATCGGATTTCCTAACGTCGTCATATTGCGCGTTAAAGATGAAATCGCGCGCTTGAATGCATGGATATCCCGAAAAATATAACATATTCTAAAATTGTATGTAATGTAGATAATATTTCATACCACATTTTGGCCAATCGGATTTTCTTAAGTCATCATATTGCACGATAAAATGAAAAAGTTCAACCTTCAATTTGAACATGTTCCCGTGCTCAGAAATAAAATCGAAATAATGATTGTGTAGCCGAAACTCAGCTTTAACATACTCAAATCCAGACCAAATTGTATCAAAGAAAAGCTGCGATATGGTTGAAAAAGGACGGCAGCAGAGTACATAGCAATTTAGCACACATTTTGATTGATTGAGACCTGCTTCAACCCCCCTCCCTCCCCACTTCGATTTATTGAATGTTAGCAATAAGTATTGTCATCCTATTTCGTATATAATATCACTGTGTTGATTACTTCCTTCTTTGGTGGGGGGGGGGGGGCGAGGGGATACAGAATGCATTTGTTTCATAATGTAATCAGCTGAACCTTTCGCTACGTATCGCATAATTAGTCTTAGTGACGAATTCATTTCTAGTTATTATTATTGTTATCATTGCATCCAGTCATACCCTTGAGGGCTCTACTGCGGTCAAATGATACACGTTAAATGTGTACTGCAGATTATTACCTTCTTTCTTTGCCCGAAATAAAAGAAACATCGTTTGCATAGATCCGAATCTGACCACTCAGGCATCATATCTGCGACTCGATCAAGGTGTTGTTTCTTTTGTTTCTGTGTGATATATGGTAAAGTTACATTTTAGTCATTAACATTTAAGGAAACAATATGCTAAGATGCTAAGTCTTTGTCATTGAAAACATGAAGTAAAGTGTTTGAGGCTTTTATATTGTGGAGAAATTGTAATGTAGAAATAGAGACCAAAACTTTATTGTCATCAATAAGCAAGTAACAAGTAATATCATCACAAATAATAACAAAATACTTACACTTTTCAATTCAGGTCTCGAAACATAACAATCCAACTGGTGAAGCACAAAAGGGACGTCCGGGTTATCAACGTACTTCTTTATCTTTGCGATTTCATCCTTCATCTGTAGAATGCATATTTACGAAATTGGTATAATTTGGTTACATAAATTTATGATGCACTAAGTTGATAACAAACATAATGCAAAAAACGAGTCGGCATATATTTATAAACGGGTATAGAGGATTACAATATACGCATACTTAATTGTCAAATGTAACGTTTTATTATTGGTCGAAAATAAACTGCACCAGGGCCTGCCGCAAATTTCTTTATGGAGGCATACGCATCAGCGATTTAATATATCCCCTCATGTTCGTATTTACCATGGCAAGGGTAAGTAGACACTGAGGTCAATATGATTGCAATAAGATTGTATAAAATTGCTTAATATTTTTTTTTAATCGAATGTAAACTGTTGAGGCGGCAAATATGGCAATTCAATACTTACCGTATAATGCATCGTTCCTCTACCACTGATAACATGAACGTGAACATTTGAGTCCCTGCAGAAGTCTGCAACCCGGGTTATCTTTCTGCTTTGATGAAGAAATTCCTGGGCTAGAAATGAATATTGTTGTTGAGAAGGGCATTATAATTGCCCTGCAAAATTTGGGCATGAATAATTAATTTAGCTGACAATTGGGTTAAATAAACCTGAACCAAAAATAAAACACTACACAGAGTCAGCAAGCGAAAGTAGAAATTTAAAACTGTACAATATTTCAAAACACCCGACAGGCTGTGCATATAGTACAAATATGACATTCAAGTACCAAAATATAATTTCAAATGTAGATAGTACACACAATAAATGCGGAAAATTCAATTAATTAGAAAGATCGAGTAGGAGTAGGAGAGTTAGAAAATAGTGAGATGGGATAAATAATCAGTCAATTTAAGCAATATAATGGGACAGGAAGAGAAAGGGGGGACATTTCCTCATCAGTTATTGTTGTTAATACATTTGTTACAAAATGTACAACCAATTGTGATCGGGTGAGAAAGATAAGGGAGTTAAATGGATTGTTTAGTGACATTTCAGGAAATTAGTTAGGTATATTATATTGTAGCTTATAATGACTCTACCTTGTACACAATTTTCAAATGATATTTCGTATTAATTACTGAGATATAGACCAATAAATGAAGGGCATTAACTGCCCTCCGGCGATTTCGTTGAAAATGAGAAGGGCGCCGGGCGGGCTAGCATGTTTACTCGATAGGCGAAAAGTGAACTTGTCCGGTGTGCGCAGAGACTTGGCGCCCTTGTCCACTGTAAAAACAATTGCACTCATGACGTGATTGTGTCGTTAGTTTGTTTTCCCACCATCGTGGTAATCAACTCGGTCACATTCTTATCAGTTTCTGACTCAGTTGTATCACTACTGTCAACAATCCCACGCTGTGTTAACTGTCCCCGAGGCCCAGTGCTATCACAGAGATCTGCCCTGGTTCTAAGAAAGTGCAACCCTGATACAAATCTACTGGATGCAGGCTTGAGTGCTATAAAATCACGATAATCACGACCAACAGTTTAGGCCCTCAAAGTGAGGTTTCATCTAACAGGAGGAATCACGTAATGCTAAAATCGATAAAGAAAATATTATTTCTTCGGATTTGTATTTGTTGTGTTGCTGCAATGTTATAATACATCGTGTACAATCTCTATTTTATCAAATACTAGCTGCCTCAGCGCTGGCGCACCGAAACAGTTTATTACAGTGAAACCTCGTTATAACTAGCACCACGGGCCCTTCAAATTTACATTGTTATCAGATATCTCGTAGTCAGGGCTTAAAAAATATCAGGATACATCGAACCTGGGTTTTTTTTTACCAAGATCCCAAACTGAACTTTAAATTATGGAAAGCCATTCAATATTTTGCTGTCAAATTTATACATAACATTCAGTTTTAAAAGCATAGGTATTTTTTAGTAAGTAGGCTTAAACTCATCTTTGTGCGTTTCTGCTCTTGAATATTTTGTTTTTCATTCCAAGGCTCCAAATGGCTTTCCATAGCGTTATGTCCCAACCTAATTTAAGTTCAACTTAAAATCTTTGTGCGATACCCCTTGGACCTGTGAAATGTCATGCTACTGTATAATCAGGTACACACAGGTGCACACAGGTGCAAACACACACACACACACACACACAACATACCCACATACATGCACGCACACACACACACACATACATACACACATATGCGCGCACACACACATACATTCATCACGCATACGTACCCTCATATATGGCATAGGCAGGCATGCATACACATGCATACATAAACGCACACATACATACATAAACGTACACATACATACAAACAGCACATACATAAACACACACATTAACGCATATGCTACACACACACAAATACCCAAATACTTGCATACATACACAGACACACACAAACATGCATACCCATGCATACATAAATACACACATACATACACACGCCTACGCATACACATTGCAGGGAAAATATTATTGGGGGGGCTACTTTTTCAGTTTGCATGCTATAACATTTCGTTTGCATGGACTCTATGCATATTTAAGGGGGGCTCTCTTTGGACATTTCAGGGGGATTTTCATCCTGAGCCCACTGTGTAATTTTTCATTGCACATTTGTAATACATTTATAAACACACAAACATTTCGTAAAAGCAATACACACGCATACATTATATATACACAAACAAACACATTATCGCCAAATATTTGGTATATCATGAAATTGTACCCGTCTGCAAGGGATTTAATGCAAATTGCTGATTTTCACTTTAAAACATATCAAACAAATAGCACATGTTTGTTCAGGTTTTTAATGTAATGTTTATATTTTGTGGTTTGAAATAAAGACACCTGTGACACGGTACAGCATGTCAGCTCAAATGTGAATGTGTGTGTGGGTTACATGTGTTGTAATTTGTGTAATTTAGATTGAACATGATTTCAGCTAGGTATGTATGGTACCTTAAAAATATGATCAATGACGAAACTACGTTCCTCCTCAATTGAATTATAAAAAGCATTGTTACTTGCAAGTTAAGTACATAACTAAGTGTATGTTTATTATATTTGCTTTCCTTGTCCTGATCCAGACTATAATATCAATTAAAGGGACTTAGCAACCTTTTCTAAATACTAAAAATACAATTGGAATTTTAGCGGTTCCTTCAATCTTGTTTTATTCGTATTAACAATACAAGCATTACACAGGATTCGGTTGTTCAAATTTCCATTTCGTTAAATGATATTTACGATTGAAGTGTTCGGATATGAAATTATCTACGGGACCTTTTCAGCTGTGTGCAAAGTAAGTGCAATGAGTATTTGAATATCACTTTGCATTTTCTCTCCTTTCTCGGTCAAATAACATCCAATTAACTTTAATTTTCACACATTTCTTTCTGGACATATCAGATGACACCCCAAAACATTGTATTAACCACGAACCACTTTTTTGCACTTGTCAACTAAGTTACTAGATCACTTTAATTTTTAAAAAATTGCACATTCAAGTGATATCCTCTACCATAAAATGTAAATCTATAATAGAAGAAATTATTCCACTAATTCTTCCAAAGAATTAGCAAAATCGAGTTTTTATTTTTGTTTCATTTTGTCTTCAAAGAACTCAATGACAAAATAGAGAACAAATAACGTAAAATGCGTTTCTGTGCATGGGCAACTCGTGATTAAACCGGACATTGACCTCAACAATTGCATTTTTGTACATGCATAATACGTAAATACATAACAAGAACACACCCTTTCGGCATAAGCCGTCAATATCTGTATAATAAACTACCATGTTTATTTTCTGCATGACATTAGATGTTGCTGCTTCACTCTAAAAAAAGAGAAACCCTATTTGGATGGTAACACAGCTTTATAGTGCATGTAAAAGATTGTTCAAAGACGGAGCTCTGCAAAATATTTTAGAGTAAAAATTGACAAAACGTTGCATTCATGTGATTAAACAAACACATTATTATTTAACAAATGCATGTAAGAAAGTCTTCCCCTGTTCTTCCATTTAGAATACCAGATTTCGTTGATAATAATGTTAAATTCACTGTGGGTGTTGTTTATAAAAAAAACAAGTTGTAATTTAGAAATATTCTTTGAATTTCATAATAAATTACTTGCTTTAATATCCTGTCAACAAAGAAATGTATTTATTCTCGGAGATTTTAATATGAATTTATTGGTAAATTCATAAGAGCCTGATGGCAGAAATGTTCTTAATTCAAATTCATTATTTGGTTTATTTCCTTTGATTTAAACACCCACTCGTATAACTATGACTAGCTCCACTCTGATTGATAATATATTTACAAATGTTATGGATGCCCAATTTGATTGTGGATGCTTTTGATATTACCGACCATTTACCTGTATTTTTACTTACCTATATTTAATTATTCAGTAAAAGAAATATAGCATTATATGTGAAGCGTACTATTTGTGATGAAGGAATTAATCATTTAAAATATGAACTTCACAATTTGGATTGGTCTCCTGTCTATGCTGCTGAAAATCTAAATGCTGCTTATGTTTTATTTATATATATGTTAATAATTTTATTAAATAAACATTTACCTTTTAAGGAAAGCAAGATACGCGCAAATAAAATTCGGAAACCATGGGTAACCCCAAAACTCCTTAGATATATAGGGAAGAAAAATAAAATGTATAAACGATATTTTAAAAATAAAACCCCATTGAATGAAAGAAATTATAAAACATATATAAAAATAAACTTAATAATGTATTGCGTCATGCGAAGAAAGGGTATTATTCGAATCAATTGAATGAAGCTAGAAATAATATTATACGCACATGGTCAATTATAAATACAATATTACAACAATCGAGTAATCATCATAATATAACAGATATTTACTTTTTCCTTCGGGAACCATATAACATTTCCTTTCCCTTGGGGAGTTATATTTTGGTCTCGGAATACTATATTCTTCCTCAGCGCTAGGCGCTTCGAAAAAATATAATGTCCCTCGACAAAAATATATTTTCCCTCGAGGATCTCAAATGTTATATTGCCCATCTAGACAGTCAATATCGGCTTATGCCGAAAGGGTGGGTAGCGTCGCGTCGCGTCGCGTTGCATGGAATGCGACCATTCGTCCAAAGCCCCCCCCCCCGGTTTTGCCGAAAAGGTGTGTTGGGAGCGTTAAGGCGCGTCACCAAAACGCTACCAAAAGGCACATACGGGGGGGGGGGGGGGGGGGGGGGCTTATTCCGAATGTACGCGTTTATATGCATACAATGATGTGTATATCAAAGACGCGACCGTAAATTGCGCCTTTTCAATCTCTGAGTTTTCGTTTCGCCACCGCGACGAAACACGTGTTATCCTATGAGACACCGACTTTTCCAGAAGATGGGATTTTATAGCGCATTGTTGATTGATTGAACCGATGCGTAAGGCGTGTGTGCTTCGGATGTACTGTAGTCGATATAATTATGAAGCATTATTATTGCGTTTGTAAAATATTATGATGTCCGATTCCCACGCTCTATTTAGTTTACCGCGTTCCGCGCATTCCAGGAAATGGGTTTGTACAACCGCCTTGCGTTGTATAATAAAGCTCAGTTGCGAGTCATGTGTGTTCGATTGTGTACCTGAAAGTATATAAAACTTATGAAGGGCCTACTTTTTTTTATCAAAATACACATTTCCTAAAGATTCTACATCTAAGACTTGGAATAGTTTACCTTCGGAGTTAATTAATTTGAGTCTGATCCATAGGCGTACCCAGGGGAGGGGATTTTTATTCATTTTTTAAATTTTTTTTTGGGGGGGAGGGGTTCAACCTCCACCCTCCCCCCCCCCTTTTTGACCAAATAATGACTGTTTTGGGGGTTTGAACGCCTTCTTTACAATTTGTAGCTGGTCTCGAGACCACATTTAAGCGCTCGGAAATTGTAAATGTACTTGATCTCGGCTTCAGAAAATGTATACGGCCATTCCCCCCCCCCCCCTGCTTACATAAATTTGTCAGAAGACATTCCCCCACCCCCCCCCCCCCCCCCACCCCTGAAAAAATCATGGGTACGCCACTGGTCTGACCACCATCATTCAGGTTTGTGTAATTTCAAGTTTCGATTACACACAAATTAATACAATCCGAAGGTGAACTATTCCAAGGCTTCGATGGTTACACTTGAGCAAATTGACTACACAAGATATGACGTCTTACAAATCTGTTTTATTTTATTTTCAAATTTGAACTTCATTTACTGAAAGAGCATACAAAATAATGTCCAAATACCCAAAATCAATTAAATATGTTAAGAATTGGCTGAGATATGCCTAATCGCATGATTTGTTTGTCAATGGGAAATCAGTGCTTCCAACGCACACTTTCGGCAAAACCGGGGGGGCTTTGGACGAATGTTCGCGTTCCAGTCAACGCGACGCGACGCCCCCAACGCACCCTTTCGGCAAAACCGGGGGGGGGGGGGGGGTGGCTTTGGACGAATGGTCGCGTTCCAGTCAACGCGACGCGACGCGACGCTACCCACCCTTTCGGCATAAGCCGTCAATATCTGTATAATAAACTACCATGTTTATTTTCTGCATGACATTAGATGTTGCTGCTTCACTCTAAAAAAAGAGAAACCCTATTTGGATGGTAACAATTTTGATTTGGGACAATTTTATTTGGTCTATTTATGAAAAGTACAATTACAAATCTCCAATCTAAGCCAGAAAATAATCACTTTCGGCCCCCAAAATGTACAACATTGATAACGAAATCATTAATTTGTCCTTTTACTAGCTACCCTCTTCCCCACAATGTATGTATTTTCTTAAAGCTTAGAATCCATAGATCATTTTAAGATAAAAATCTCAATTTTGGTGAAAAAAAAATTAATACCCCACTGGGCCCCTTAAACACACTTCAACATATTAAAATAGCTATTGGTTCAAACTCGTTACAAAAGTCAGATAGTGTTAATTTCCTTGGTGCATTTATTGACAAACATTTAACTTGGAGCGTACATACTGAATATATAATTAATAAAGTCTCTAAGTGCATTGGAATTTTGTATAAACTTAAGCATTACCTACCCTTGTTCGCATTGAAATTTGTATATAATTATTTGATATTGCCCCATTTGTCACATTGTGTTGTTGTATGGGGAAATTCCTCTCAATCTGTTATAGATTCATTATTAAAGTTACAGAAAAAGGCCGTACGAATTTGTACAGAAAGTAATTACTTAGCACACTCAGCTCCATTATTTAAAATGTTGAACTTTCTGAATTGTTATGATTTATTTTTGTACTACATTTTATTACTTGGCTTTTATTATTTTCAAAATGTATTACCTTTAAATATGTCAGAGATGTTTTGTCTTAATAAAAAATATTCATAAATATGAGACCCGCATAGTTCATTCATTTCAGATGTATAAAGTTACTACAACTCTTGCTAAAAAATCTGTTCGGTTCAATCTCCCAAATGTTTTGAATGTGTTACCAAGTAGGCCTACTATCCGTTCTCATTCTAATTTAAGATTATTAAAAAAATCACTTTAACACTATTTCCTACAAAATGATTGATATTGTAATATACTGTTGATCCTCTTAAATAAGTTTCTTTTGTATTATTTTGTATTGTTGTTGATTGTGAATTATCATTTAATTAATTGTGCCAAAATTGTGTAATATGACTTCATGATAATTTACTCACAAGGCCCTATGGCCTTTTTAAAAGTTCTCTTTCATTTCATTTTATTAATTTTTATATGGCTTATGCTAAATTTTTAACCGGTTGCTTCCGAAAATAAAAGCGCATCTATCGACCCCCAAAACGAGATTCTTTTCACTTATACGAGCCAATTAGGCCTCCACACAAAAGACCAGCGGCCGTGTGTGCGTTTAGAGAATTCGATTTTTTCGGTTGTGGTGGTGCACGCACAAAAGGCTGGTAACCTTGTATAGAAATGTATTCTATACCACAGTGAAGATCCGGTTAGGCAGCTGTATATATACAGCTCTATGCATTCAGAATCACGTACAATCTCTATTGGCATGGCGCGCACGCTCGGAATATTTCGCTGCCACTATTATTGTACGCGTAATGGGAATACTGCCTGTCCAAGCGAAACGCAATTTCTCTAAATTTTGGCTGGTACATCGTACATTCACCGCTGTACGAAATTATTTCAACTTTGTAAGTAACATTACATACTTTATACAGTTACCAATTGCTGTAAAACTCATGATACGTCACAAGGCTGAGATATTTCGATAGCTTATTTTATTAGCTTTCAAGTGATATAACAAATTCAGTATGTCTGCATTCAGAATATAGCTTTTTAGACGATTAAATAGTGTCATGAGTGTGGTTTTTTCGGAACCGAGTATGGAGTTGTACGCCGAGCCCTTGGGAAATGTGAACACAAAGTCAAGAACATTGCATACAAGCAGCTTGTAAGACCCCAGCTGGAATATGCCTCATGTGCATGGAATCCACACACCCAAAGGGAGATCAAACTGATAGAGAGCATACAGAGACAAGCTGCCAGATTCGTCCTTCATGACTATAGAAGAGAATCTAGTGTCCCCACCATGCTGTCATCTCTTGGCTGGAACACGCTACAACACCGCCGCTTGCTCAATCAATGCGAGATGCTCTTCAAAGTACACCACAAACTTGTCCAGATCTCCTTGCCTCCTGACATCCGACTTATCACAGGCATCACCAGACCACAACGAGTACAACATCACAGCCACAACTTCAGATTCACCCAACCATTTTGCCGAGTTAACTGCTACATGTACAGCATGTTTCCCAGAGCAGTCCGTGTCTGGAACACTCTCCCAAGCAACGCTGTCACTGCAAATTCAATTCTTGGCTTTAGGGGCGCGGCACTACCTGCCATACAGACTATGGCGCCGCCCCTGCCCCTGAAGATGTTGTAACAAGGGACACACCTGCACCACCTGCACACTGCACCCTGCACATTGTATATAGTGCACGGAGAACAACCACCATCACTTCACCAACACCACATCACCAACAGCACGCAACACAGCACAGCCCTCTCCAGGACAGCGTTAACGCTTTTGGGAGAGTAATTCTTCAAGGTTCAAGGTTCAAGGTCGGTTCCCGGGTGTGAGTGTGTGACACGGGGCCCGTATTAACTCGGTTCCAGGAAGAAACGGGTTAAAATATATGTATGCATGTATGTATGTATCTGTTCATATATATTTTGTATTTTTATCTTTGATTGAAATAAATAAATATTGGCTTCTTGCCTTCTTACATTAAAATGATCGACTTCTTAATTTCAAATTTAGATTCCATTTTAGATTGTTCATTTCAAAAAACAAAATTGAAGAAATGTTTAATGACAAACTGTGAGAAAAAATGAAACCCATATAAGGCATTCAGCTTTTGTATCATTTTCCATACTTTTACATTTGACCAGTCCCTTGTGTTCAAATTCATGTCAGTGGTAATTAAAACTCATTACTGTACAATGTCTATAGGTTTACTCAAAATGTTTTTTTTGCTTAGATTTCTTTATCAGAGTTAGAATTTAAATTAGTGGTTTGATATATGGTATGATAAATCGATTACTAACGTGTTGTCGTATAATAATTGTGTTATCCAAATTCTCTGAATAGTTCATGTCCTAATTGGATTTTTTTTTAAACCAAAAATAATGATTTGTCTAAGCAACCTTCATTTCGGTTTCGACCAGAAGCTCAGTTTATCTGCGCTGGCTCTTCATGATCGATTGTGAAACGAACGCCACTGCACTAGCTATGTGTGCGTCCGCGGCAAGAGGAAAGTACTGTACAGTGATTGGTCCGACTGACCTGAATAGAGTTGTATTGTCGTTGTATTATTTCCGGGAGGCGTGCGCGGCCTACTGTATAGAACCGCATTAAATTGAGCTGGGCAATTACCTACAAAATAAAGCGTGGTTTGATACAGTAGGATATGCTAGGCTGATCATGTGCAGCCTACCATATCCTACTGTATCAAACCACGCTTTATTTTGTCTAGCAGTGCAGTGGTACATACTGCGGCCGTGTATGCGATGCGGTGGTTTACGGTTGAACAGTGGTTAAGCCTGAGTCTGACGAGTATTATAAACAATACGTTCATGTTTTGATTTAACCAGGACAGAACGTAAACACAATACGTATGCTTTTCATCAGCTTTTTCCCAATTTGTTTGGCAATCAAGTTCTTGTTATTGGTTTTCAACCAAATGACACATAAATTGGACAAACGACATCCCTTTTCTCGACTAGAATGTACATGACCACTAAATAACAGCTCCGCCTAACGACTTCAATATTTGTTTGTTTATGATATTCCAATTTGATCTGTGTTCAGCGCATATGGACAGAATTGAAATATAGATTATTTTAGATTATGTTTTATATTTTGTATTTATATTTTATGAGTCGGCGTTCTAAAGGTGTGGGTTTAATAATTAGTCCGTTTGATCTTTGTGCGTTTGGAAAATTACATTTGCCAACACCGTTGGAAATGTGAGTTCACCCAACCGAAATGAAGCTTACAATGGGGATTTATAATACGACCTATTGATAAGAAACTGTATGCCACGAAGCGAGAGGCAAAAACGAAATTTTATTTTTGTTTGTTTTCAAACTAAAAAACAGCTGTTTGTATGGTTAATAATCTATAAATGTGTTATTTCTCTCTTTAGCATTATCACTGGACTATTTCATCCCCATTTTCAAACTTAGTGTGGGGGCGAAACGATATGTTTTCCCCCAATATGTTTAAGGGGCGTCTGCCCCTGCGACCCCCCTCCAGGATCGAGGCCTCTGCATCTGACGAGTACGAGTTAGGCAGGTTTGACCTAGTCACATGTAGCTTATAACAATGACACAATTCACCCATTCATATAACACTACGCTACCCTACCGCTGGTAATGATTATTAAAATACACCTCCCCGATGCGAACATTCATTGTGTAAAGTTCTTTGTTACGGTAAGTACCGGGGGCGGGATAAATGATTGGGGTGTGGTTGATATCGCGCGATGAATGAACTACCGCTCTGTACATACCCCTAACATGATGGGTTCATTGTTATGAGGGGATGAATGTGCCGGTCCGCCAGGCTGACAGGAAACCGGCGCTGCTTTGTACAATTGCATACAGACAAAAGCTTCGCTGATTGGCCGACTGCGCATGCATACTCTTATTTGTTGATCGATCACGAAAAGCGAAACAGTGAAAGCGAATGGTTCAACTTCTCGCTCGATGTGTGAGAATGCTTTTCTAAATGTATGCGACATTTTACAAGGTATTTCCCCGTTATTAAATTGCGTTTTGATGGCCTTCAAGAAACTTATATGTATCAAGTTGTACATCATTTGAAATCCTAGAAGATTCAAAACAATAAAAACCTTTAAAAAATGATATTTCTGATGAATTACCCTAAGTGATAGAGACAGTAACGTCACTCGTAGTAAGGTCAATCATAGGTCATTGTTGCAGGATGTTACGCCTACTTTTCAATTTCACGCTGTTACGCTAGAGATCAATTCAGTTATGACCAGCTGGAAAATGTTCTAATTGTTAAATTAAGTATTTAAGTCACTGACAAGGTTATTCCATAGGGTGGTAATTTGGGTTAAATCCTTTTATCTGAGAACCGATTTAAATGATAAAATCCTAGATAGCGTATGAAACAGCAAGAGTGATCACTGTTGAAAGGTCGGTTACATTGCAGTACGAGCCAATGAAATCATGCCGAACAATGCATACAAATATGAGGTATAACCACTTGCCTAGAAGTCAAAGCGATCATTTTGACTACAGACAACAACTGTTGTCATCCAGGATGACAAGAAGATGCCCGCCATATGCTAGATCCCAGAATACTTTGATATCGCCTTATCGGCTCACAATGCGATGTGCTGTTTGCTACTTGACAAGGCACATGTACGCATTCACTTTTCCTCGACACACTTATAGATACTTGCGGGAACTTGCGGGTGTTTGGTACGGAAAAAAAACATTTACAGTATGTCTTTCATGAGCAAGAGTGATGACATTTTTGCGTAATCCTGTGATCTCACATCAGAGGTCATCCTTTGTGATGATTGGTTTGTTGCACATATGCGCATGGCACTGTTGATCAGCTAATGTTTTGTTCTGTACTACTAAGTACGGAATGTCATGCATTTTCTTAGCTTAGAGAGCTTGAATGCACAACTGGATCATGTTGTCTGCTTCAAATTAATCTGCAATGATCTGGCCGATTGTGTACGACTTGGGTACTACGTTGTAACAATCAAACTGATGTGCTCCTCTGCGTGCAAGTTGACTAAAGAGCTATCAGAGGGTGGATATCATGACAGGTGGATTCCACGAGCCAGGATACCGATATGTGAGCTCTCGAAGTTGATGCGATGAGCTTATCTGCCAGAATAAAAATAATAGACTTTAATTCGTCACTTTGACGAATTAGGTGATACGTACTTTACCGTGCAATATGATACTTGTTTACATTATAATCGTCAAATTGAACAAATGTCAAATATCCGATCAATTTGTGTTACGCGCAAAAAATACGCACGCGCCGAAGCGCAGTCGCGGAAATTGTTCAAACGCATGTCTGAAATGTATAGGAAATTGCTTTGATAGGGGTTCCGAGCACAAACAAAATAATTGCCGTGCGCATGCGCGCGCGTTTCAATGTTTGAGCGCATGCGCGTAGGCTAAACCATAGAAGTAGTATATAAATAACTAGAAGAGAATCTACGCACTGCGCGCTAATTTTCCCATAGCCTTAACAGGCAGCAAACATGGCCGGTTAGGGAAACTTTATGGACTGGCTAACATGGAATGCTGGGTATTTCGTAGTCTATGATCTAAGACCCTCGCTCGCATGCTAAAAATAATCCCACCACCCATACTAGATAGCCGCCAACGGGAGAGATCTGCACAACAGCAGTGATGGCTGCCAGCCGAGGCCTCGTGAGCAGCGATCACTGATGTTACGCAGACCTCTCTCGTTGGTCGCGTTATGGTCAGCATGCGATCGAGGGTCTCGATCCTAGACTAAACGTATCCCAGAATTCCATGTTAGCCAGTCCATAAAGTTTTACAAGATTAACACGCAGTATGACCACCCTGGGCTAAACAGTTTACCCTTGACCTGAACCATATTGATAGTAAATTTGAACTGAAATTGATAATGCATGACTGAGATATGGCTATTGATATTATTTATAAAATGGCGTCCTGATAACGTAACAGCACAGAAATACAATATAAATACTAGAACCCCAAATGAATAAGCGTATAGCGTTTTAACCACAGAGATAGGCCACACCTTTATCAGCAAGTTTTCGAAAATACGCACCGAATGTCATGCAAATGAGGTAGTACGTCAGATTTTTTTCATTTGAATAAATTATCAGACGTGGATTCATTGGATAAATTAATACATTACGCAAAAAGCTAAAGTAATTACGCACTGCGCACTTGCAGTTGCCATGGCATTTAAACACGCACTTCTCAGCAAAATTGCGCTTCATAATACCAAAGACGCTTAAGTATTCTAATTCATCTCTATTATTTTAATTACGCGCAGTACTAACAGTTACGCGATGTCATGTATTTAATTGCGCACAGTCAAGAAACAGGGGATTTCCCTACTAGGATCAAAATATTGTTTTTCATTGTGACGTCATAACAGAGGCATACCATAAATTCGTGCGTGATAATTGTGAAGTTCGCGCCCGCGCATTATTATGAATGAATTTACGCTAATATTACCATGGCAGCCAGTCGAATTAACATAAAAATCGGTGGTTCTCTTCATTACAAATTTGGCCAACTTCCATTTTGAGTTGGGGGGGCCTGCGTAACAGTTATATGACGTCACTGAAAAGATACACAGCACTACGTTGGACCATAATCTATTATCATGTTAAATTTCATTACAATTGATTAATCCGTTATTGAAATATGAGGCGGACAAAATTGGAAAGAAAGAAGAAAAAAAAATAAATACAAATCTTGACGAAACCAAAAGGTGCTACGTATGATATACGTATCACATAATAAAGAGAAATAGCTGAGCATACAGTGGAATTATTTCAACAGAAACTTGTATATGTCATGCAGACCTGAAATAGGCAAAATTAAATACATGTGACAGCTTTGTTAACTACCAGATCGTAATGAGGAACAAACATAGTTTGATGATCAATTTAAAGAAAAACATTTGAAATTCAATGCGAAATAGGTTTTGTTTGGCTATTGAAATTGGACAAAATTAGTAGTATTAGTAGCAATCACCCAAATATGGTGAAATTTGCAATAATTATTTGTAAAAGAATATACAAAACTATGAACCACTTCAGATTCAGTAGTATTTTTCTACTTTTAGGCCAAGGTCTAGTTTATGATCACGATCACCTCAGGGGCAATAAAACAAACAAAATATCATCTGCATGGGAAGGGGGAGTGCATCGCTCTCATACAGGATGGCCCCTCAGAAAACGGAACAGGACACTTCCCAAAATATAATAACAAAATGATTATGTCCATCGGTAGGGTGTCTTTTCCAATGAAAAACAATACCAAGAACAGTCAATTTGGTCGTGTAGTTTTTGTGTTAGAGGGCTGTAAGTACGCGTGCCATTGTTAGTGTGCATTCAGCTATGTGCCGAGAGAATGGGCATAGTTGTTCGATAGTATGACGGGAAGTAAGTCCGATTTATCAGGCACTGACTTGGTAAAAATTGACACAAATGGGAACCTGACATGGTGTCACTCACAGCGCCCTAAAACAAAAACTACACGACCAAGAGGACTGTCCTTGGTATCGTTTTTCATTGGAAAAGAGACCCTATCCGGGGGACATAATAATTTTGTTACTATATTTTGGGAAGTGCCCCGTTTCTTGTATGTGGGCCACCCTGTATAGGAGTTAAAGGGGGGGGGGGGAATACATCCACAGGGGCTCGGGGCGAATTCGCTCCCGAAATGCCCCAAAGAGCCCCTGAAAATGTGTATAGAGTTATAATTCAATGCAAATCTAATGTTTGGGTGTTAACAATTTCACGCAGGCAAAGCTTGAAAAGTATCCCCCGAAAAACGTAGGCGCTAGGCGATAATATGCAGTTTCTTCCTTTTTTATTATCTGTATCACTTCAACAAAATTGGTTCGCATCACTTACTGCACTTTTTCGTTATTCCTGGATGGTCTAATGTAGTATTTTGGTCAAAATTGTAGCCATTTGGGGAAAAAATTGCACTTGCAGTCGGTAGGTAAAATCAAAGTTAGCGGAACTTCACGTCGAGCAGCTATGCCGCTAGCTACCGGTGAATTGCGAGTGGAGAGATTACCCCTGCGGACTGCGGTGCGCGCATGCGCCGACCCGGTTACATCCGTAGCTCGAGTAGATGTATGGTGGCTCTTAATCTGAAAGTTAATCAATCGATCAAGTGGGTTGCCATATGGTCGTTTTTATTTAGTTTTGGATTGAGAGCCACCATATATCCATTCGAGCTTGGATGTAACCGGTACGGCGCGCCCACGCACCGCAGGAACACGGTACTCTCTCCACTGGCAAGTCATCACTAGGTACCGGCATAACTACTCGTGAAGTTTCACTAACTTAAATTTACGGCAAATTCAATAGTACAGTGCCACAACTCATTTGGTTCATTGATTAACCATTTCAGTCGTCGAAATGGCTCACATTTCGACAAAAATACTACATCAAACGATTAAGGGATAAGACAAAAGTGGACTACTTTAGTGCCAAAAAGTGCAGGGAGTGATACGAACCAATTTAGTTGATGCAAATTAAAAATAAAAAAGGGTTACGAAACTGCGTACTTAGCGCCGTAGAGATATAAAGGAAATAATGAATTATTTTGAGTGCGATAGGCCAGTCTTTTTCACGAATCGTGCAGCCTCGAAAGTACTATTGAACGAGGTACGAAGTACCGAGTTCAATAGTACTGGCGCGGCTGCATGCTGAGTGAAATAGACTGCCCTCGCATGAAAAATCATTCATTATGTCTTTTATATAACACCTACTGAACATTACAAAATTAACTATTTTCTTACCTTTAAATTACTCCATGAGAAAAGATGCCGTTCAAACAGAACTCGAATGAAAAAATGTGAATTGCCTCATTTAAAAATATAGTCTAGCAAGTTCTGATTCCAGCATGAAATTATGTCTCTTGTCGAATTTGTGCCGCTGCTGGTTGACTATTCCATTAAAATATCCAATTTAAACAATGTCTTGGCTGACTACAGTCAAACAATTCAGACTTCCAACTCCCAAACTGAACACATTTTGCAAGAGAAGCCTTGGCTTTAGTTCAAATTCAAGACGACTCACTGCATCTACTTAGTCTAGTCAACTTGGTGTGTACAGAATCACAGTCAAGAAAATTCTCCAGTTCAGCGTCAATTAATTGATAGAACAAAATTCGCCGCCATCGTAAAAGGTATACCATATATTCGTCGATCACAATAAAATAAACATTGATTTAATCCCGGGATTTGATACAGATAAAAATTCCAATCAGTGTGAACATTAGAACGTGACATGATCGTTGTAACTGTTCACAGGCGAACTAGATTATTAGACACCTGAGTTTAGTACTTGTTTAACGCAATTCAATTCACGTTTAACGACGCGCGCGACTCGACAGTACTACGCGCTTAGCGCGCTTGTTGACTAGGTAACTGAATAAACAAATATATAGGGGGTATCCTCGAAACGCAATAAATAAACAACAAAATTAAAGCGCTCTTAATAATGCAGCTCGCTAGCGCTGCATATATCACGTAGTCATGTCCGCACGAAGCGCAATGTACACTTAATAACGTGTATAGGGTTAACTAGCACACCACTCATTTAATTGATGACGTCACTGGCCGTGCAATAGTCGACTTTAACACGGTCGGATGAATAAAAGAGTGCCATAGATAATTTTGTCTGAATATCATGTGACCTGAATTCAACCAATCACAACTCGAGAACATTCTGGTGTTATATAAAGCTAATTAATCCTAGAATATTAACTTGTCTTAGGCCTTTTAGGGGCATCGTACAAATATAGTTTCCACTCCCACCTGCACCAGCTGCTTGGCCGCCGTCTGGCAGAAGGGCGTATCTCGAGTATCGCGCCGGGATCTCAACACCGAGAAAAACGCCTTTGAAGTTTGACATACTCAACCCTCTGTTGAAGCTTTGGACGTAGATTATTGCGGGGTTGATTCTAGTTGAAAGCCGACATATGAAATATTATTTTTAAATTTTAAAACTGATACTGAATTTGATATTTCTTTTTCTAGGACCATTTAAAAAAAGATACGCCTTTCTGCCAAACAAATTTGAACAAATTCGTAGTCGCTTTTGTACGGCAGAAGGGTGTATCTTTAGATACGTGGAAATATCGCCCGGTATAGTTGTGCTATCGTTTGGTAAACGGGCGTATCTTTAGATACGTGGAAGTATCGCCCGGTATCGTCATGCTATCGTCTGGCAGAAGGGCGCATCTATAGTTACGCCTTCTGCCTTACAAACTACGAAAATGTCCACATTTGTACGGTATAAAGGCGTATCTATACAAACACCTTTCTACCATACTAATTGATGAAATTGATTGGTCATTTTTGTTTGGCAGAGGGGTGTATCTAAATATACGTCCTCCTTTTGTACAATTGTATATGCCATTGACATGATATTTTTTGGGGAGCTGACTTGATGTCTGACAGTTACTCGCCGTTTTTGTATGGCAGAAGGGTGTATATCGAGATACGCCCTTCTGCCAGACGGATACCGAGCAGAAACCAACAAGATTTCCACGGACAGGGGCGTATGTATAGATACACCCTTTTGCCGTACAAAATACGACGATAGTTATGCAATCGGGTAAAGAGGGCCCCGATATCTCAAAAACTAAAACTCGAGCACTTCTGAAATTTGGCCCAATGAAAATTTTGACCTCAAAAACCCCAAATATGCAATAAAAAAAACAAGGCCTATTTTCGAGATACGCCTCTTTGCCAGACGACGGCCGCTGTCCTCCCACAATGTACGTATATTTGGTCTGGTTTCACGATCCGGAACATGCAGTGCAGTGTTTTCTACCCGTGTACAATAGTCAATACGTAATATTACATTTCTTGATTTACAAACTAAATATGTAAGGTATGGAACTGCAATATCTGGTCTTTCCATAAAGGTAAGACAATATAAGTTACTTACTCTTGATTATTTTCAAATCCCAGGACAGCCATCAGCTGAAATTTGCCAACTGTCACTCAATAGTTCATGATGAATATATTTTTCTTGAAAGAATATCGTATAAAATCGAAATTTCTGCCTGCACCTCGCCTGCTTGTCTAGCCTTCAGTGCGCAGCAACTTCATCACACGTCAGCGCTTGTTCATCAAAGAATTGTACTTGCTCCGCATCAAAAGGAAATTATTAAAACAATCTAATATCAAATGATTTCAAAATCTATGTTGCTATTGCAACAATATTTATCTTGCCGGGAAAATTTGTATTACGTATATTTAATTTCTATTTGAACGTTTTAACGCTAAAAGACCGATTTAAAACGCCGTGCAAAGTTCATTAGTAACATGTAATTGTGTATGCACCGTGCAACCCCTAACAGCGCGGTACAGCAGCGGAGAGAAATTGATTGTCGCGGCTAGAGATGTGATACTCCATACGGCAACTGGCACCTCCGATTTTATATAATTAGATTAGGCAGTAATATCGGGATAGCTCGACATTGGGTACTTAACGCCCTTCTCATGCAAAGCAAAATGTAGCATCAAACGCAGAATGCTTTTACTGATAAGGGCACAAAGATTTCAACGTAGCTCTTAAATACATGTACAAAGTTTGGAATTTTATGTCTCAGTTTTTGTGTAGATGTAAGACAAATATTTATTCTCCATACTGTCTTTTGAACAAGAATTATAGGGGTAGTTTTGTTTTGGTAGAGAGGGCGCTGCACATCACAATTTTTTTGTGAGGTAATGAAAAACTGAGTGTCGAATTTGAGAGAACATGCAATTTTAATGGCAGAATAAACTTTATTTGGTCAAAATCGGTCCAGAAACGGCTGAAATATCAATGAATATAAATCTGATCTTATAATTATTTGGGGCCCAAATAATTAGATGATTTTTTTCAAAAAATTAAAAAAATGCATACACTTTTTTAAAAATGTTCAAAAGCGTTTTTTAAATAGTTGTTGATGATCTATCTACCTAATCATTATTTCAATAAAAGATCACATGCATAATTTTGTATGAAAAATGGTTTAAACCAATGCCTTTTTAGAGAGCGCCCTCTTGTGTTTTAATTGCTCTTTTTGAATGATAACGGGCGTTTTACATAGTCGTTTGTAATTTTGTATACCTTTCGAGCATGGTGGAGTAATAACTATTAGTTTATAATGTTATTGTCTCGGTTTGGGGTACTAAAGTTCAGCCTTACCATGCCTACCAAAACTGTACTACCCCTTTAAACAATCAGAAAAAGCTGTAAATTATGACTGTTAAAAAGGCAAAACAATTTACACGCGATGCTCAGAATCTCGGAATGACATTGGACGCGCTCGGAAGGACTACTCTGCAACTGCCAAATGAGTCATAGACATTATTATGCAGTATTTCTTCAAAATCAGTCAAAGTTCATATTACTGATTCTTAAAGCATTAAAAGGATGGTACAGTTTTGGTAAAACTGAATTTTAGTAACCAAAACCTGCACCATAACATTACAATCTATACAAACTAATAGTTATAACTCTACCATGCTCGGAGGGTAAAGCAAATTACAAACAACTAAACATATTAGCCTATTACCATTGCAAAGGTGCATCGTTGCATCTGTTTGGGTGCAACGTAGCACAATAACGATTTAACTCTGACCAGTATGTGTTTAACTTTGCACCTTTAATCTAAAGTGCAACTTTACACCATACTGAAGGTGCAAAGATCCACTTCCAAATGAGCTGCCACCGTTACAAATACATTTCACCGTTAAAGGTTCAACTTTGCGCCTGTTTTTAAAGGTGCAAAGAAAAAGGTGCAACATTACTTTGGGGTACTAAAGTTCAGCCTTACCATGCCTACCAAAACTGTACTACCCCTTTAAACAATCAGAAAAAGCTGTAAATTATGACTGTTAAAAAGGCAAAACAATTTACACGCGATGCTCAGAATCTCGGAATGACATTGGACGCGCTCGGAAGGACTACTCTGCAACTGCCAAATGAGTCATAGACATTATTATGCAGTATTTCTTCAAAATCAGTCAAAGTTCATATTACTGATTCTTAAAGCATTAAAAGGATGGTACAGTTTTGGTAAAACTGAATTTTAGTAACCAAAACCTGCACCATAACATTACAATCTATACAAACTAATAGTTATAACTCTACCATGCTCGGAGGGTAAAGCAAATTACAAACAACTAAAAATATTAGCCTATTACCATTGCAAAGGTGCATCGTTGCATCTGTTTGGGTGCAACGTAGCACAATAACGATTTAACTCTGACCAGTAAGTGTTTAACTTTGCACCTTTAATCTAAAGTGCAACTTTACACCATACTGAAGGTGCAAAGATCCACTTCCAAATGAGCTGCCACCGTTACAAATACATTTCACCGTTAAAGGTTCAACTTTGCGCCTGTTTTTAAAGGTGCAAAGAAAAAGGTGCAATATTACTTACTAAATGTATATGTTTCACTTCAATGTGTGCATATCGATTAACTTTCGTCTCAGCGATCAGAAAATAAAACAAACTAAGTTGTTTTTGTATACACGCTAAGTACACAGATATTAAATGTGCACCCGTATCGGTGCAAACCTGGAAGCACCTTAAAAGGTACAACTTTACACCTGCTGGCAAAGTGGTAAATCTGCACCAAATGATTTAAAGGTTAGTAGTTGCATCGTTATGGTGCACTTTAGAACGATAAATGTGCAGAGTTGCACCTTTTAGACGCAATGAAGGGGCAAACTTGCCATTTGCATCTTTACACATTCACCTAAACATGGAATTGTGCACCTTTAAAGGAGCAATCTATGTATCAAGCGGTTTGCACCCTTTCAATGATGCAAAATGCAAAATGTAGTTTCCATTAAATCAATTTAAAATTTGGAGTCAAACCCGGGTTTCCTTTTTTGAACGCCCATTGTATATAGTGTGCTCATTATAATGATCATGTAGTTACTTTGTTCATGTGTTTTGTTTTTAATAGAGTCATTAGAGTGTAGCTGGTATTTTTCATATATGAAGATAACATGTATACCACATGAGTAATTCATGTCATGTATGTAGGTTGGAATGACATTCTATGGACAGTTTATTTACTCTGAGATGTGGAGGGGGGGGGGGGGGGCAATCAAGTATAGTACTGTATGATTTTGTTTTTCTTCCTGATCACCCGATAGACAGGTTTTGGGGCCCGAGAATGAAAATACTCCCCTGAACAAGTATTTCTGTGTGATTTTCGAAATAATTGCCCTTACATCCATGGGGCTGAAGTATTGATTTCCCCATATTAGTACAACCTAGGATGGCGAAGTCTGTCAATGATGATTATCTTGAACGGATTCTGATATAATCATAAAGATGATTTCAGAGTATCCCAATGACTGTTTCATCTGTGAAATTACATCAACCTTATATGCGATTTGTGGATATGTATGATTAGAAATGATCTTTGTTAGCTGCATTATTATTGGTTTTGAGGCATTCATTGTGTGGTGTTTTGCTATTGATGGACGTGTAGTTTGGTATTTTTCTTGCCTGATGATAATTAAGTATTTTGTACATGACTTTCCCAAAGATTTACACACAAATTCATAATTTGATGCACTTTTCACCAAAAATCTAACTTATAAAATATACACCCTATACACGAACATGCCGCATCTGGAAATGGTACACTTGTTTTCCTGCAAAATAGTGATTTCAACATTCTTAACGCAACACACTCCTCCCCCCCCCCCCCCCCACCCCCCCCCCCCAAAAAAAAAGGAACCCATGGTTGTGCTTGTGTACAGCACTGAAGTATTGAGACAGAGGAGAAAACTAGCAGGATTGAGAAAATAAATCCAAGAGGATCTTACGGGTGAAAATGCGAGACTACTAAATAAGACAAGAGACTGTCCCAAAATCAAACAGCATGGACTCGTGATGGACGAATTATCGCTTTGATTCCGGCATCAAACAACAGAGAAATTACAAAGGTAATTTCATGTGAAGAAGATCTAGACTTGATCTGATAAATTACAAATAAACTGATGGGACACACTTGACACTAAATACTTACCTGGCACAGGTGTATTTCTCTTTGCAGTTTTAAATTATGAATGTAACTTTGATGTGAATTTGGACTGTTTTAATTGTATAAGCTTAGGGTACATGTAGGTAGTTTGAATGTGTGTTTGTAGTGATGTATGAATCTTGTAAGCATTGCAGATCTCTTCAATCTCTATCTTCTACTCAGTCTTTATGTACAAAGTGTTTATCGAACATATTCCCTTTCAATCATATTATTGACGATAATGAATATCTTTGGTCAGTGTATAGTTTCTTTCATCTCAATCACAATATTGATATAGAAAGGGATTCAAAGATTGAGAGTTAATCCCTTTGAGTTGAATAATATGGAGCAAAATGATTTTCTTGATATTATAAATGATGACAATGTTCAATACATTTCTTGTGGCGCAAGCAGTTATATATTTCCTGAAGATTTTTATGAAAAGTTCCAAGCAGTTATATATTTCCTGAAGATTTTTATGAAAAGTTCAAGAGCCATCAATATTATTTTTCAGTAATGCATTTGAATACTAGAAGCTTTTGCAAAAATGTTGATAACTTACAAATATTATTGTCATCACTTAAATATAATTTTGATATTATAGGTATAAGTGAAACATGGTTTAATTGTAACACTCATTTGGAAATGTACAATATAGAAAACTATTCATTGGTTCAAGTTTGTAGATTAGATAAAACCGGAGGGGGTGTTGCTATATGACTGAAGAGCTTTCAACCAAAAGGCGCTAAATACATTCCGGTAAAGTTAGAGAAAATCAGTGTTTTTTAATTACACACATTTGTCTCTATTTATTCATCACATTTATACTACAGGTGGAAGAGCTACCACTATAGGTCATAAAAATGCAAGTTAAAAATATCCTGCATACAGCATGTATTTTATATAATTGTTTGTATTTCATTATTTTCGGATTTAGCGCCTTTTGGCAGAAATCATGAATATAGCGCCTTTTGGCAGAAAACTTTTGACAGTCATTTTGGAGTTGTACATTGACATTAGTATAGAAGGTGTGTACATGCTACAAAATTGTATATTAACTATACTTAAGAAGCTAAGTAGCCCCCGCCCCCCCCCCCCCCCCCCCCCTCCCAACCAACCGCACACACACCCACACAGACATAAACACACGCACACAAACAGTACACACACATGCGCGCGCACACAAACACACATATATCATCATCAATGTATACAAACTTTATTAACAACCGTTCATCTAACCACTGGTACAATCAGCGAAAAAAATAAATGGGGGCGGCGGGCGAATTCGCCCCTGAAATGCCCAAAAGAGCCCCCCCCCCCCCCCCCCAAACAAAAAAATAATAATAATAATAATAAATAAATTTAAAAAAATAATTTTTTTTTTTTTTTTTTTTTTTTTAGGGGGGAGGGAGTATTTTTTGGGGGATTTTCGGTTTGGATCATGATAAAATGCTTATCAGATGATCACTTACAGCATAAGAGCTTAATAGTAACCCCCCGAAATTCGAAAATCCGAAAAGGAGCCCCCCAAAAAAAAAATATATTAATTTGTTTCGCTGGGTACAATAATAAACATTGCATCATTGCACAAGCTTTAACTCATAGCAGCATACTGTACAGTGCAAAATACATTGAGAGCAAGTCACACTTTGCAGTAAGAGTAACATCATTCAATATGTGACACAAGCAATAATGAAAACCTGCAATGGTAATTTTTGTTAATCAAAACTATTTACTTTGGTTGAACGTAGTAAAATACAGCTTGAGCCTTGACAAGCAATAAAAATAACAGCATTGATGAATCGACGGGTGTGGATCTGTTATGTCACACTATTCATTAGGGGGTCTGATCTATTGTTTCATCACCCCAGATGAATAGAGTGACATCACAGATCTGCACCCGTATACAAATCACATTAGTACAAACTCATTACCTGACATGATTTAACCTCTAATGCTTTCTTTTCAGATAATATTAAAAGGAATGCTTTAAACTGTACAATAATTTACATTGAATCATACTGAAAAAGGGGTAAAATTGTAATGATTTGGATATGACAGTTATTAAAAACATGATTGTTTTCTTTCCAGTATAAAAAATGATGCATTTTACATTGTTAAATGGTTGAACAAAAGGCTGTCAGATGGACAATTTTATTTTGAAAAGAAACCAGTAATTTTGCAAGACATAATAATGAATTTTCACCACCAATATGTCAGGTAAGTTGTGAATAGTCATATTGCACTATTTTACGCTTTCATGCATTTTCAGATTTTACTATTTAAATCCCATATCAAACAAACAGTAAAAAAAAATCTATCCTCTCCTTGTTATGTCATCTTCCCCTAAATTTAAGATATTGCGTCACCACATTCAATATGACGCTCTTCGACACAACACAGTATGATCATACGTCTGGGTTGCCCAAATCCCAAATTGAAGTTGTTGACAAAGATTCGCCAGTATGCGGTGTATGAAGTACTGTGATCCGGATCTTCTTCATTGTACAGCTCAAAAATTCGATGGATGCTGAGGGTAGAGGGCAGATATCGCTTGTGAGGAGTCTTGTCCTGTCCATAATGCGACTCGCGGCATCGAAAGGATTTGATGTGAGCCTGAAGCCCCTTTCACACCCGGACCTGCGTAGAGTTGCGTAGTGTGGCGTACCGAGTACGCCGAAATAGGCTGCGTATTCATGAACAAAAGCGTTGCTTCGGCAATAAACGCTCGTAGGAGCCGCGAGTAGACGTTTTGTCGGACTGGCGTAGGGCTGGAAGCGTACTATTGCGTTGGCATGACGTACAGTAGCGTAGTGTTGCCCCGTTGCGTATAGACCTGCGTACTTTCTGCGTCCAGTGTCTACGCAGACAGTACACGAAACAAATTAAACATGTTTAATTGTTTGCGTCCATCTCGCGTACCTCTTTGTGCGTACCTCAGCGTACAGTTACGTAGGACAGCGTAGGGCAGCGTACACTCGGCGTAGTCGGTACGCAACACTACGCAACTATACGCAGGGCCCGGTGTGAAACCCCCTTTAATCTTCTACTTCACTTCCTCGGTCCTGATGTTCACTAAGGGTCCACCTCTCTTTTCTGGTCGTGGGTTGCTGTTGTTTGCCCAGGTGAACTTCGTGATGTTGCTGATTCTCTTTCTTCCCAGTCCAAAGATGCTGTGAAATGTGGCAGAACACACTTCAACTCGTCCCCCACTCTGTGTTGTTATCTGCAAAATAAAGTAAAGAAAAAAGAAAGAAAAAAGAAAGAAAATAACATTACTGCAATTATGATGACAACAATGATAATACCCCAAAATACAGAAATAAAGATCATGACAAAGAAAATTGCAATGCAAACAGTACAAAATTTTAAAACTTGGAATCATACTTGGAAACGCAATTAAAATGCAATCATTTTTGTTTCTACCATTATTGTTTTACTTTTACTTTCTTCTTCATAATGGAAGAAAATTAATTTCAGTGCTGACTTTCTATTAAAAAGGTATTTAAAGTAAAAAGAAAAAGGATAAACAGATAATGTAACACTTGCAATGGGAAAGAGCTTTAATTTCAATGTTGAACAATGAATTCAGACAAAACACAACTTTTCTAGCTGGCAACATGGAATTTCATTTCAGAAGTGGAAAGTATCAAACATGCAATGATAGAGAATTTTTAAAGGAAAATCTATACATTTTTCACTAATGAATTTCTATTTCAATACTTACATAGAATGTGGAATTGTAGTTACGCTCTCTTCTGGGCTCGGTGACGCATGACTGGGCTCAGAATGATGTGCGCTGCGGTGAATGCATCTTGCCGCTCTTTATTGGAGTCATCGTAGAAGCATTGAAGATGTCATCAAGGTCCCCCTCCTCCAGGAGTGCTGCTTTGCAGAAGCTGTGTGCTGGATGACGGCATACAATGGCTGGCCGTTTACCTGAAATTTAATACAAAAATGTAAAAAATAAAATCAGAAAAATACAGCAAAAACAATATCCTAGTTAGGGTGAATTAACTTTGATTAAAAAAGAGGATTTTGACCACGTGTTTGGGCATTGCATGTTGTGTTCTATGACGATTGTGTAGTTACACACGTTAGATGTATACCAATCCATATACCGACCAATGACAAAAGGAAATCGTGAGAGAAATTCTGTCCAGGTTTTATTTGGGAGTATTATCATTGAATAGAGATGATCGGCTGTCTCACGATGACGTTTCGACTGCTGTACTGGTAGTCTTCATCAGACACTGAAGAAGTGGTTGCATTGTGCTCCCGGTACCAATGAGAGTGCGATGCGTCCATCAATGATGACGGACTCCTCGGCGTGCACGCGGTCCGGGCGCACATGTAGGTACTTAACGAGACCCCGCAGCACCGCGTCTTCCAATGTCCGACGAAGACTAGCATAGCAGTACAGTAGTCCAAACGTCGCTACTACATTCGCCACGTCATCTTGAGACAGCCGATCATCTCTATTCAACGTCTACCTACGGCGATGGATAACCTTTTACTCTCTAGTATTATCATTATTATTTATTTTTCTTAACTAATTTAGCAAAACATTATTTCAAAACCATGCCAAATTTAAGCTGTATTATTAGCTAGCTACAGCTCATAAGGTGAGCCAAAGAGCAATATGGCTAGGCAGTATTATTTAGAATTAAGAAAATCATGGCTCATGTCCAAGTCATGTTTACTTACTTCGCCGCACTTGCACTTCACATATTACTAGTTATAGATTCATAATCACAATCATGACTCACACTCACTGACCACACCAAAAAAAAGTGTCAAAATAACTCCATTTATGATTTGAAAAGGCTGATGAATGATTATTTCTTATAATTTCATTGACCCTATGACCCTAACATTTATCTCTTATCAATATTATCAAGTCAACAGACAACAGACACAGTCAACACAGTACATTCCATTACACATCACAATCCCAACACCAAATTGCACACATGGGACTGACAAAAACTTACTCACCGTCACCACTGTTTCTTCGCTGTTTTGCTTTGGATTTCCTCCATTCTGACTCATTGCTCTGTCTTTTCCTGGGTTTATTCGTTATGTCAGACTGCTGAAGTCCTTCCTCCATCATGAAACCACCGGAAAATGAGGTATTTCAAGTAATTTGAGACGAGTACAAACGAATCTGGTGAACAACAAATCTAGCTAGATAGGGCGCGCTGCTCTTTGTGTCCTGCTTTCTGATTAATCAAATATTCGCAAGCTGGCAGGATTAGGCCAATCAGAGTTAAGAATAGAAAGTGTGGATTTAACGCCTTTTGGCAGAAATCTGAAATGGATTTAGCGCCTTTTGGTTGAAAGGGTATAATTCATATCAATATTTTTCACCGTTGATTGGTTGATTACCCGTGTGCACCGGCCAATCGGCGTGTTCCGTTGTTGACCTATCAGGAACGCAATCGCTCATGCGAGATTGTGATGTTGGGAGCCACGGTAGAGCATAAAAGCCGAGTGTCTACATTCGATATTATCATTTGACAAAGTATTGCAGTAGCATACGAAACGTCATGATCGTTTAGATTCCTAGTTTGACCATACATTGCGAGACAAACGAATATCATTAGCGATATTATTTCCGATACTATATCCGCAATGGATTATATATTTACTATTATTGATTGAACATACGGGCGCCGTGCCCTGAAATTGATACGTAGATATGAGCGTTGTAGCGAGAAGGTGGCTAGTTTCTACCGTGGGTTTGGCATCAACCGTTGGGGGCCGGTTGGTCGGGGTAGTGTCGTGACGACGTAGCGTACGCTGGTTCGTTAGGCGGGCCGATCCAGTGTCCCGTTGATTGGTTGATTGCCCGTGTGCACCGGCCAATCGGCGTGTTCCGTTGTTGACCTATCAGGAACGCAATCGCTCATGCGAGATTGTGATGTTGGGAGCCACGGTAGAGCATAAAAGCCGAGTGTCTACATTCGATATTATCATTTGACAAAGTATTGCAGTAGCATACGAAACGTCATGATCGTTTAGATTCCTAGTTTGACCATACATTGCGAGACAAACGAATATCATTAGCGATATTATTTCCGATAATATTTGTCACATTTCCTGAAATAATTTTGATGAAAAATGTAGTGATTTAGATTCACATGAGAGAGTTCTATTCAAATCGTATAAAACATGCAATTCGGTGAAAAGTGGATTTAGCGCCTTTTGGTTGGGAGCTCTTCATATATGAAAATGGAATTGACTACTCTATTCGTAATGACTCATCCTTTTGCTCACCAGAGTTAGAGGTAATCTTTATTACAGTGAAAGGTTGGGAAAATAAATCTGAAGTTTTTGGCTAGACCCAGCTAAAGCGTGTGGTTGTGATGATATTTTTGCCAAGGTAGTCAAAGAATCAATCTTTTATTTTGTAGACCCTTTGTGCAATATATTCAATAAATCAATTTCTTCTGGGGTATTTCCGGATTCTTGAAAAGTAGATAAAGTTGTACCATTATATAAAAATAAATGCAAACAAAATATTGATAATTATAGGCCTGTTGCCATTTTGTCAATTTTCTCAAAATTATTGGAAAAAATTATGTATAGTAGATTATTTAGTTTTCTTTAAAAATATGACATTTTAATTAATGAACAATTTGGGTTCAGAAAAAAACACTAAACTGCACATGGGGTCTTGAATTTGTCTAATTATGTTATAAATGAATTGGATAAAGGTAACATTTGTTTAGGATTATTCATGGACCTGTCAAAATCATTTGACCACATTCTTCTCGATAAATTATGTTATTATGGCGTGCGAGGTGTAGCACTAAACTGGTTCAGATCATATCTGACTGGGAGAAAACAGTATGTGGTGGTCGATGGTGTCAATTCTGAGCTTAAAGACCTATCATGTGGTGTACGTCAAGGTTCTCTTTTGGGACCTCTCCTGTTCCTTATTTATGTAAATGACATTATAAATAGTTCAAAGATTTTTCGGTTTTCTTTATTTGCAGATGACACTGTAATTGTACTATCCCATAAGAATGTGCATACACTTATTTCATTACTTAATTTAGAATTAAGTAAAATAGTCTCTTGGTTTCAAAATAACAAATTGCATCTTAATTATGAAAGGAGTTTATCTAATAATGTTGATGACTTAAATATGTACTTGAGCAGTATAAATCATAATTTTAAAATAATAGGCCTCACTGAAACATGGTTAAATAATATGTCACCTATAAATATGTACCATCTAGATGGTTATCAATTTCATTGTAACAATAGGGTAAAAGCGAGGAGGTGGAACAGGTATATATGTAAATAATTCAGTGCAATATTCAATTCGCAATGATTTGACTGTAACTAATGAATATTTTGATATAAGTATATTTTTAGAATTGAATGATAGTCCAGACCTATGTCCAAAAAAAATATCGTTGGTGTTATATATCGCCCCCCTGGTCATGATGTTGAAACATTTGTGTTTAATTTTAGAGTATTTTTAAATAAGATTAAATTGAATTCATGTAATTGTTTTATAATGGGCGACTTCAATTTAGATTATATAATTTATCTCTATTCAATTTTGTAAAGTTTTTGTTTAGGTTTGGTGTGTGTTGATGTGTGATTTTTAATGCGTGATTACTGTAAGCATTGCAACTCTTCCTTTTCCTCTTCATCTGATAATCAGTTTATCTGTACAAAATGCTCGTGTCATCTTTTTCCCTTTTAATCACTTTGATGATGATTTTGAATATTACTGGTCGCTATATTCTTTCTTTCGCTTAAATCAAAATATTGATGCAAATAAATGCAACAAAGTGATTCTTCTAATGATATATTATGTGATGATGATGTGCAATATATTTCTCAAAGTGAAAGCAACTATATATTTCCTGAAAACTTGCATAAATTGTTAGAAAACGATCAAAAGAAATTGTCTGTCATTCATTTGAACATTAGAAGCTTGTGTAAAAACTTTGATAATTTACAAGCATTTTTGTCGTCTCTTCAGTATAGTTTTGATATTATTGGTCTTTCTGAAACTTGGTTAACCCCCAACACTTATTTAAATATGTATAACATAGACAATTATTCATTTGTACAAGTTTGTAGACCCAACATAACTGGAGGGGGTGTGGGATTATATGTACAAAATGGAATTGATTATGAATCAATTCCATGAATCAATTTGTTCCCAAGAAATTGAAGTAATTTGTATTGAAATTAAACATTCAGGCAAAAAATCAACAATTATTGGATGTGTCTATAGGCCACCTAACACGAACATTCTTTGTTTTAATGATAAGCTAAATTCTTTTTTGGATGTTTTGGAAAAGGAAAAGAAAAATATATACTTGATGGGTGACTTCAATATTAATTTGTTATATCATTGCACGCATAATCAAACAAATGACTTTTTAGAAACCATGTTCATTCATAACTTGTACCCACTGATATCTAAACCTACACGTATCACTTCTAGATCGTGCACATTGATTGATAATATCTTTATAAGTACCTCATTAGAAAATGTACAAACAGGTTTATTTTATACATATATCTCTGACCACTTCCCAATATTTTGTTTGATTAACTTAGGAACAAGAGTTAATCAGAAAAAACAATTTAAAAAACCAAGTATTCAAAAGAGATTAATTGCGGATAAAACTATCAATGAGTTTAAGGCTCAGTTATCCCAAATTGATTGTTCACCCATCTATATGTGTCTTGATACAAATGCTAGTTATGATTACTTTTATCGAAAAAATTACTTTATTATACAATGCTTGTTTTCCTATAATAGATGATCAATTAAACAATAAAAAAAATGTAGAAAACCATGGATATCAACTGGTATTTTTAAATCGATTTCTAAGAAAAATAGACTATATAAGATGTATTTACGCAAACTTAGTGAAAGCTCTCGCTTAAATAATATTGTGTATAAAGATAAACTTACTACGATTATAGGAAATGCGAAAAAACGATATTTTTATAATCTTTTTGAAAAGTGCAAAGGAAATATGAAGAAGACATGGAACGAAATTAATAATATCCTTGGTAATAAAAAACAATATGCACTTCCTAATGAAATTTACTTTGATAATAAAAAATAATCCTCACGAGAACAGATTGTTGAACAATTTAATTCATTTTTTGTAAGTATAGGCCAGACATTATGTGATTCTAATCATTGTATACCAAATTCATTCAAACGCTATTTAAATTCCGATTATGATGATACCATGTTCTTAAAACCTACTACTGTTCATGAACTTTTACAGATTTGCACCTCTTTAAATCAATCAAAGTCATGTGGTTATGATAATATTTCACCTTGGGTAGTTAAAGAAAAAATGAATTGCTTTGTAGAACCATTATGCAATATATTTAATAAATCGCTTTCTATTGGTGTGTTTCCAGAATCATTGAAAATAGCAAAGGTTGTGCAACTTTATAAAAAAGATTGTCCACAGGATATGAAAAATTACAGACCCATTGCTATTTTATAAATATTCTCAAAGATTTTGGAAAAAGTAATGCACAATAGACTTTATAGTTTTCTTTCAAAATATGACGTTTTAATTAATGAACAATTTGGCTTTAGAAAAAAATCATTCAACGTGTCATGGTGTATTAAATTTGTCAACTTTTATCTCAAATGACCTAGACAAGGGAAATTTCTGTATGGGTTTATTTATGGATCTTTCAAAGGCTTTTGACAGCATCGATCACCACATTCTTCTTGAAAAATTATTTTACTATAGAGTGAGAGGAGTAGCACTTAATTGGTTTAAATCATATCTAGTTGGAAGAAAACAGTATGTGGTGGTCGATGGTGTCAACTCCAACCACAACGTTGTAACGTGTGGTGTACCACAAGGGTCTGTTTTAGGACCACTATTGTTCTTAGTTTATATTAATGATATTTTGAATAGCACAAGTCTTTTTCGATTCTCTTTATTTGCTGACAATACTGTTGCCTTTCTGTCTCATAGAAATATCCATACACTTATATCGATAGCAAATACAGAATATACGAACGTTGGGCGAATGGTTCCGGAGTAATAAATTGATTGTTAATTATGACAAAACAAATTATATTTTATTTCATTCTAAGAGTAGAAGAATTCCCGAAACCATATATACTATGAATCATAATATTTCAAAAAAATGTAAAATGATTATCATTTCTTGGTATAACTATTGATGAATGTCTTGACTGGAAGATCCATATTCAGAATGTTGTTTTAAAGATATCTAGAAGTGTTGGAATATTATCAAAATTGAAATATATTTTGCCCCAAAATGTTATGTTGCTACTATATAATTCGTTGGTATTATCGCATTTGACATATTGCAATATTGTCTGGGGTAATTCATACTTTTCTCATCTTAATAAAATACGTTTGTTACAAAAAAGGGCAATTAGAATCATTACCCACTCTGAATATAATAGCTCTAGTATTCCCCTATTTTTAAAGATGAAAATTCTCCCTATCCAGGAATTAATTACTATGAATACTCTATTATTTATGTCTAATTTCCATACGGGACATTTACCGCTCCTGCTTAAAACATTGTTTGTAAGTAATTCATGTATACATTCTTATAGCACAAGGCAAAAATTATTACTACACAAACCACCAATACGTACTACTCATGCGTTAAACTCCTTTCAAAATGTAGGCATAAGCAAATGGAACAATCTCTCTGAGCATATAAGATCAAGTACAACTTTGTCAAGATTCAAGTGTTTATGTAAAAGGGACATACTGCAACAACTATTGTAAACTACGTACTTTGTCAGATTGTCTGTTACTCTTTCACTTGCTCTTCTAATCACTTATTTTCTTTATCTTCGTATGTTCGTATCCCCCTCTTCGCTTCTTCTATTCTCTTCTTGTATTCATAGCAGTGTCCACGATGTGGGTTTGAGTGATTGGTGTGTGCGAACATTGTGAATGATGACCAACCTACCGTATTATTTATTTAGAATTGTATAATTTGTAAAAGGGCCCCAATTTACAAGCTTCTGTTTCTATGGGGTCCAAAACCATGTTGTATATTTAATTATCAAACTGCCATTTATATTTGTTATTTCTGTTTTATGGTTTGAATAAACTGAATCTGAATCTGAATCTGAATCTGAATCTGAATCTGAATCTGAATCTGAGTTTTGCAAACATTGGTAAGGTGTGAAAATGAATGATTAAATAGAAAAATTAAATCATTAACTCATGAAAGACTTGATTTGAGCTCTTCCTCATTTATGGCTTTCTCTTATCTGTTTTTTTTCTGAGAGATCGATACATCTTTCAACAACAAAACCTCACACGAGTACACACCATTGATATAAAGGTATGCACATAATTTGAATTTAATTTGTTAATTGCCCTGACTGTTGTGAGCAAAATATTTCCATTCATATGGGTGCCAAGAGCATCCAAGTGTCAAACTTGGAAGAAACGGACCCATGACATGATTTACAAAGATCCCCATTCTCCATGACCACTGAAGCAAATCGAATAAATCACACACATTTGGGGAAATTTAATGTTCAAATCAATACAAAGGGTGTGTGGGTCCCCCAATCATTAGAGCCTCCAATCAGTCTAATAACTCGCGTGCAAAGTTAATACACCAGACATGCAAATATTCCAGTAAAGCTGGCATGCAAAGTCAATGGACGGTACTTATACATAATATGAATGTATAGCTCGCGTGCAAAGTCAATAGACCGGACTTGTAAATATTAACTTGTCGCTCGCATGCAACGATATTTGACCAGACATGTAAATATGAATTTACACCTCGCGTGCAAAGTCTGAGACCAGACTTGTACAAATTAATTTATAGCTCGCGTGCAAAGTCAATAGATATACTTGCAAATATTCACTTACAGCTCGCATGCAAAGATACGTTGGAGCTTCACCGATTTGATTTGGGGGACACATTTAGAACCTTGTGTTTTGACAACAGCATGGATTCACATTAAAATGCATCTTCAGAGCTTCCTAATATAATGTATAAGTATTTTCCCTTGTAATCATATTCATATTTTGTCTAAGTTTTCTGATTTTTTATTTCATTTTTTTTTATTTGGAAAATATGAAAATGTTTTATTCAGATTAAATAAATGAAATAAATTTACAAAAATATGAGGGGTGGGAAAAAATCATTAAACAAAAATTATTTTATATAAATTGCGATTTGTGTTAAATTTTAATCCGATTGTTTAATTTTTCAAAATGCATCGAATACGCTTGCGATTAAATAATTTTTTCCTAAAGACTATATCAGTGCGTTACAAATATTCAAAAGAAAGGACAGAGATGGAAAAAAAGAACTCTTATCATGGATTTTGGGATACACTTAATATTACTTTTTATTTATTATATTATTTTGTATTAGGGTTGTGTGATTTTTTTTAATTTCTTTACGAAAATGCTTGGTTAATTAAACCATGAAAACCAATACAACCATACAAAAACAGAATCTATACAAAGTTCAATTCAACTAGCTCTAAGCCAAGGGTTGGGGGAAATCATTGTGTTCATTCACTGTAATTTTGCCATTCTTTATTTTGTTTTCTTCATAGTGCACTGCACTATAGCACTGTGCATAGCCTTTTGACGCATAGATCTGTGATTTTCTTTGCGCAACGCCCCTTAAAGGGACTTTCCCTCTTTTGCAAGCCAAATTTTAAAAGTTGCGAGGTTATTGTCTAATCTGAAAGAAAATGTCATTTAATAGCATGCCTGAAAAAATTAGGGCTTGAAATCTCTTTTTCGTGGAGTTATAGACCTAAAACTAATAAACCGTCGTCCAATTTTTATTGTGCATTATATGTATATTCACCCAGTGAGGAAGTTCGTACACGGATTCCACGAAGTACCGCAACGCTATGCGTGACCCCTCCGTGACCCGCGCACAAATAAGAATAGCATGACCGCGCACAAATAAGAATAGCATGACCGCACACTAGGCAAAATAACCAAACCTCGCTTAAACTGACTACATGTAATTACATATTCTTCATTTTTTAGATTTTTTTCCGTGACATACCTTTACAAATGTCGGCTTCACAATACCTTTACAAGAATAAGTACAATATAGTTGTAATATTATGCTAAATCAGTTAAACTCTTTTATTGACCGATATATAGTCTGATGGAGGGACGCATTCGTTTTTCATTCGTATAATCCAAATTATAGGGCTGTTCGATCTGATTTTTTTGTGTATGTTTCAATCATCCCCATCCTTCAACTGGAAACTGTTCAGACGTTTTGTAAAAGAGGGACTGTCCCTTTAATGCGCTTGAATTAAAGCGCGCTGCGCACAGTTCGCGTTGATAATGCGCTTATATATCATATTAAATTATAACACGGTAAGGGGGTTACATTTCGCTATTTTTGAGCATTTAATGTTCTTTCACAACCATTATCCTATACCGGTGTTCCCACTAATTCCAGCGTTAAAGGGGTCTAGTAACTTTGTTGACATGTGCAAAAAGGTTGATGCAATGTATATTGTTGTTATCTCATATGTCCACAGGGTATTGTGTGAAAATTTCAAGTCAAATGGACATTGCATGGCCAAGTAATGAGCGAAAATGCAAAGTGATATTTACTAACTCACTGCACTCACTTTGTACACGGTTTCAAAACTCCACCTGATTGTTTCTTATCGGAATACTTCAATCGTACATATCTTTGTAACGAATCGCTAGAATTAACATTTTATTTTGAGGATTTGGACAATGTTACTAAGTCCCTTTAAGCTATGCTTAACACCTATACGATTTCCCGAAGTTTAGGCAAATTACTTAGTCACAATGGGGATTTGAACAGCAACCTTGCTTTTAAAAGCAAAGTACTTAGGTACAACATCATACTTTACTTAGAAAGGTACTTAGCCGATGAATTGAATCTCAATTTTGGCTCAGTAACAACACATAAGTACATATGTTTTGGTACCGTTTTGTGATATCAAATAGATACCCAACATTTTGCAAAGCGTTGTGTAATTCATAAACACGGTAAGGGGGTTACATTTCGCTATTTTTGAGCATTTAATGTTCTTTCACAACCATTATCCTATACCGGTGTTCCCACTAATTCCAGCGTTAAAGGGGTCTAGTAACTTTGTTGACATGTGCAAAAAGGTTGATGCAATGTATATTGTTGTTATCTCATATGTCCACAGGGTATTGTGTGAACATTTCAAGTCAAATGGACATTGCATGGCCAAGTAATGAGCGAAAATGCAAAGTGATATTTACTAACTCACTGCACTCACTTTGTACACGGTTTCAAAACTCCACCTGATTGTTTCTTATCGGAATACTTCAATCGTACATATCTTTGTAACGAAAGGGAAATTTGAAAAACCGAAACCGGTCCCATGATTTTATTGTTAATACGAATACAACAAGGTATGAGGGAATCGCTAGAATTAACATTTTATTTTGAGGATTTGGACAATGTTACTAAGTCCCTTTAAGCTATGCTTAACACCTATACGATTTCCCGAAGTTTAGGCAAATTACTTAGTCACAATGGGGATTTGAACAGCAACCTTGCTTTTAAAAGCAAAGTACTTAGGTACAACATCATACTTTACTTAGAAAGGTACTTAGCCGATGAATTGAATCTCAATTTTGGCTCAGTAACAACACATAAGTACATATGTTTTGGTACCGTTTTGTGATATCAAATAGATACCCAACATTTTGCAAAGCGTTGTGTAATTCATAAACAAAGCAATTAATTACCACCACTTACGGAACAACTAATATTTCCTGGTTCCGTACGGGCCAAACAATTGCGAGTGCGCCAATGCTATTCACGCGTACGTTTGAAGACAAAGCAGTCTTCGTACATGCAGACCTATGAACGCATGCTTTAGAATGGTGATGCGTTTTCCAATTATATATTTTTTTCTGGAAAAATATTTGTGTGAAATTGTTGATGGAATGGACTACTAAAGATGTTACCTTTCATTTATAAGAATATTATTTTTGGGTGGCGGTACCCTTTAAGACAAATACTAAGTAAATTGCTTAAAGTTTGTACATAAGTATGGCATTGAATACAGGCCCAGAGCACCAAACCCTCTACGCTTGTTGTCAATGTGCTAAAATCACGCGTAAAGGTTTTGCGATTTTGGTATGACTCATCGCGATCCCCTCCTGCTCTTGCAAGCTTCCACTGCGCTGCCGACTCGATCTCAAAAACCATACTACGCTTGCCCAGCGCTTTCACCCTAAATAAACGTTGCAATGGGAGCGCCGCGTGGTCGCGGATGTTCCACGTACCATCCATAATGAACTCCGCTCGTAATGCGTCCTAAATTCGTTCTGACTAATGCTTCGCCTCGCGCTTCCATATTTTGTCGGAGCTCAGTAGGAGCGTAGTGCGATATTCGGTCGGTATGACAGCCTTGACAGGGGTATTATATATCGTTATTGTTTGAGTATTTATCAGTTGTAAGTAATTGTTTCTATACACATTTTTTTCGTAAATTAGTTACACATGGTGGTATTTTAAAAATAAGGAATCAGCTAAACATATTAAGTGACCTAAATGAAGTACATTAAAGAGGGGTATATTTTATGTGTTAATGTCTTTGTTTTGTTTTAATTCATATAATCCAATTAAAGCGAAGTTAATTTTGAAATTTCAAGTGGATGTCATATTCATTCTCATCTAGCTGCTGGAAACTTTTCAGATGGTTTGTCAATCGCGGATACCCCTTTAACCCCCGATATATTTACACTTTACCTGCAAACAGAGACCACATTTTTGTTCTTTCTTTTGGCTGCACACTTAGATATTAGGTTACATTTAGGGTACATAACGTAACTTTAATATCATCGCCCTTAAGGGTGCAATTGTGCATCCCGATTTTGGGTATTGTTACCCTAAGGGTACAATTTGTGCATCGTTTAGGGTGCAACATTGCACCCTTAAAGTGCTCCTATTGTAGCAGGGTTTTGCACCATTCAGGGTACAAATTTGAACCTTTTCTTAGTGTGTGGTTACTACATCAAAATAATTTACTTTGTTTAACTTTCTTTGAAATCTTTTCTATAGTCTATAAACGTAATGATTATGTGTTGCTATTTTTGTTTTAATTGTTTACTGTTCCAATTGATTTTCGACCAACTGGCTTTTTAGTGCATATTAGAACATATGGGCCCATGTGGCTATTTAGAGGAATTGACAGGTAGATGAACTTTATATAGATTATATAGATTAATATACGAAAGAACTGTGGAGTAATAGGGTAAGTAGGATCTATGATTAGATCAACTGATGGTTTAAGCCCAAATGGCAGGTTATCGATAGTAATTGGTTATAATAATGGATGTATTCGTGGTATCACCATTAACGCTCGTATAATTTAAGTAAATCGGGTTAAATAACAATTTGTTATGAAAACTGCTTTAAAGCCTTTTTCTATTTACCTGTCAATAAGCTGCAGATCCCGATTTAGGTTACAGTGTTCATCTGCTGCCAGGAAAACTCGAATTGGTTTATTACTGTCAAGTGAATCTGTTCCATTCAATGCGTCAGTCAACCGTTTAAGTTGTTCAATCCCCTGTATAAGAGAAACAACATGGTTGAAGTTTTGTTGAAATAAATGATATACAAATGTCTAGGCTTGACTTAAGACCTAAAACTTATATGGTCGATTCCAACGAAAAGTGTACACGGCATGTTCAGACCTATTTGATTTTTTTTGAAAGGTCCGACAACCTTGATTTTTCGTTGAGCAGATGCATATTGGCGAGACCTTTCGCGCCATACAAAATTTGTGACCACTGCATTTATATTTTTTCTACAGGAGCAAAAAACATGCTCTTTTTGACCACTTTTGGAAAAAATCTCTTTAACGTTTTTTTTGAGCGGTTAAAATCTGAGAATGAAGACTTGATACTATTTGGTTTATTTTTAAATGGGAAGTTGTTGCATATGTCAGGACTCATTATATGAGTTTTTGTAAGTAACTGGCAATCATGTGTTTTTTGGTGATTTTTTACCCAGTGGTAAATTGTAAGCGTTGCCTACGAATACATTTTTTAGCACGCTCAACCTTATTGAAAAATTCGTCACACGAATACAAATTTGTGCTCAACTTAAACCCTCATGTGTCCACTATGGAAATGCATTTTCAAAAATCCTAGTGTTTTTATTGTATAGCCGCCAGAAACATCAAAAGCTGAAAAGGCCCGTTTGGTAAAAAAAATGGCATTACCTACGTATTACACTTCAGCATGTCGTAGCTTCAATATGTATGTAGATTAGTGAGAGATAACTTAGGAATAGATGGAATATAGCATAACGCTAATATGTGCAAGGGTTTATCATTTTCGAATAATCATTTTAGAAGATATTCATCAAATTGTGTTGCATTCGTAAGTAATTTTTAACAAATTATACGTTACTTACGAATACAAAAATGTCATAGGGAGCTTGATTCCTGCGCTGACATTATTTCAAAGGGCAATATCACGTAGATATTTTGGCTATTTAAAGCAAATGAGCGTGTGATGGTATGAAACAAATTTCCTTTTCAAGCATTATAATTTTCATATTTTTGGGGCATTTAGATTACGAGCACACCTGGTTAAACAAATTATGTTTTTTGCCTCATTTAACATTAAACCGTTTTCACCTCTTTGTTTAGCAAGCGTGATCATCATATTAATGAATAAATGTATGTGTATGATTCGAAGGGATCCTTTGGCAATAGATTAAAATCAAAATAACGATAGTCAATGCTTTAATAAGAACACTGTGAGTGTGACATTGTATCATGGGGACACTCTGTATTCGTAGGTAAAATCTACTCGTAGGTAACAAGACAAAAGTAAACTTTCGGATATTAAAGCCCATTTGGATATCACAATCAACCTGATAAGTGTGCAAAAATATGATTTATTTATACAAAGTTCCAAATAGATACAAAAATAACGATTTTATCATTGATTTTTTAAATCGGTTAATAAAAAAATAAAAT
>JBAMJV010013991.1:0-45473 GCA_037951105.1 Echinarachnius parma
TTCGGGTGCGGGAATCACGCGGAAGCACAATTTGTCATTACGATCCCCAATATAACAAAACAAATACATCTCCCTCCTCATAAGTACGGTACCGTACCCCCCCCCCCCCCCCCCCCAGGCCTTTACCACATTATGACCAAGCTCCGCCACGCCCTTACTTATATCATGACATGGGATACGATTTGTAATCTCCATAATAATTTCACGCGAAAACCTATATCGCCCCCTTAATTCGCAATCACGAAAAACGCGCTTCCTACGCATGGCACGCCTTAATTCACCTAACTCGAATAGCCATGTTCACGATCGCGCTTCACGCAGTGACAAAAACCGGGCAGATTGTTATGCTAGGTTTACACCATGTCCCCGGCGGCCACGGCAGCCCGGTTTCAGGCCACCGTGGACAAAACGGGATGGACGAGAGACAACGCGGGGGAGGGGGGGGACGGAATGGGCAAACGTGACTGCCGTGTATGCCGGGCCAGATTTTTAAACTGTCAACAAATTTGCCACGGCAACCAGCAGGCCGTAGTAAAATGGGGTGGACACAACAAAACGTGACAGGCCGTAACAAAACTTGGAGGCTGTCCGTAGTATTACGGGAAGACATTCCCCGACATCTCACGGTCCTTTCCCGTCCTACTACGGAAAGCCTCCAAGTTTTGTTACGGCCTATTACGTACTGTCACGTTTTGTTGCGTTCACCCCGTTTTACTTTGGCCTGCTAGGCTTCTCATCCGCACCGTGACTGCCGTGGCAAATTTGTTGACAGTTTAAAAATCTGGCCCGGCATCCACGGCAATCGCGGCCTGTCACGTTTGCCCATTATAGGTTTTTTTTTTATTGTTTAATATTTACAATGTTCATGTAATGTAGCTGCTATAATTTTGTGTAACATAACATTTTCAATCTATGGATTTTTGCTATGATTTTTAATTTTCAAATTTCAATTCAATTCAAAACCATAGTATCCATAAAAATAATTATTTAAATTGGGTAATACAGGTTGCTACTTATCAAGTCATAAATAAAAAATAAATGATATGCATCGATAACTTCAGGAGCGACAGAGGGAACTTGTATACAGTATGCGCTGGAAGAACGTTTTTCAATTTGTGATCAGGGTTTTGCAATCGGTTAAAGAGTAGTAAACACATAATATTCTTTCTAAGATCATGTTCTACGAACAAATGTTTCTAATTTCAAGAAACCAAGAGCTTCAGAGTTATTTGTATGACCAGGGTGTGATTTATGATACGAAGAGCAGGTTTTTTGAATTGACTCAAACAAGTCCAATTATTCATATTATGCACTGTCCGATTATTCCATAAAAAGAATGTGCGGAAATCGTTGCGGCATGGCGACAGTTTTGAACGGCTTCAAAACGATCGTTGTGCTAAAACGTAGCCAATTCCAGCGATGATGACTCTAAAATATACAATGTATGTGTATACTTTAGGTAATGGAGGAGGGTAATCAGTGTCCAAGCGCGGTCGGACTAATCGCGGATACTCAAATTTGTTGGGGCCACTCACTTAAAAAAAAAAAACATATTTCCCCCTTTCATTGTTTGGTTAAAGTGTTTGTGGGGCACATGCCCCATGCCCCCCCCCCCCTCCCACGTAGCTACGCCACTCAGGACAATACTGACTGTTATATCGCATCATACTGAAGACAAGAATACATAAGACGGTTTGGGTGAAAAGAGAAATATGCAAGTTTTAATATAATGATATTCGTATTGATGATTTACAGCTTACAATCCACTGCTTGCCTTCAGGACAACACCACGTGACGTAGTGATTAGTGCGAGAAGTCACGTGTTTCAATGCAGTCCGAAATTGGAAACTGATACGGTCACGTGGTTGAAGCGCAATGAACCTATTGATACCGCATCCCAGGATAAGTATACAGTAAGTTGTAATTTCCACAACGATCCAGTAACGTTGTTCAGCGTGTTCACACACAAACATTTCATCCCTTAATCATGACTAAAGAATCATGACTAACGATACGACGTATCGTTAGTCATGATTAAAGCAAACTAACTCTTACGTTCACACACAAAGCCAATATTCCACAACAGCTGGCTTCCAGGTGCACCGAACATCGTATAAGTGCGCAGTTTGCTACTGCGCAGTGTGTTGTCCCGTTCGCGCGAACTTTCACGTTAAGCCACGCCCAGTTAGTTACGAGTCGTATAGCTAATCATGATTAAAGCGAGCGACCGTCGTTCACACACGAACAGATCGTGATTCTATAGTCTGCTCTCGTACGAAACGACGATAAAACCCGTGTTTCGTTCGTCATGACTAACTATACGTCGTTTTGTTAATCAGCGTTCAGACACACGAATTTCATCGTATACTAATCAGCAGCTGATTCTATAGTCAGCTGCTGATTCTTTAGTCAGCTGCTGATTCTTTAGTCATGATTAAGGGATGAAATTTGTGTGTGTGAACACGGGGGGTTGTCATGTGCGAAAAGAGTGTACACTGAGTCATGTGTCATATGGCCGAGTAATGAGCAGAAATGCAAATTGATTGCTTACTCATTGCACTGACTTTATACATAGTTATGGCTATTTAGTAGATCCGAACACCATGCTTGTATTATGAATTAAAATACAACGAGGTATGCGAGAACATTCAGAGTTCTAAGAAAGTTTTGAAGATTTGGACAATGTTACTCATGTAGATCCCTTTAATTTGAAGTACTAGTCATTAGAATATATATATCATATGTTTAAAGTCATACCTGTAAAGTGTCCAAATCCACGAAAATTACTTGGACCTTCCTCGTGTCTCTTCTACCGTGTTGTTTAGCTTATGGTAAGAGAAGAATAAAATAGGGTTTGATTTTTTCAAATGTCCCTTTAGTATGAAGATAATTATCATTGAAAATCATTATTTCTAAAGCGTTAATCAACGCAATTGAAAAAAGAACAATTGTCTTAGCTGAGAACGTCCGTATGCAGCACCCGTGAGAACATTCCGGAGATTGAACTTTAAGCCGAGCGAGTTCAAATTCCATGAATTATGTACTACTTGTGTAAAAATACACGGGTGCGAATATCTCAAACGGATCATTCATTACTGCGACAAAAGTATGGCAGACCATTAGTATTCGGTGATAAAATATGAACTCAATATTCGTTTTTTTCACTAGGTAAACAGTGTTCGTTTTCTTTCAAACTTTCACAAATCTTTCAATTGTATTTTACAATGATATTGATATAGGATTGAGTCTCAAATGTCATTTTGTGCAATATCTGACACTTTACAGGTATCACTTTAAGGAGTAGCAATTAGATTTATTGTGGCTATTTTCTATACATGATGTAAACAGTATCGGAATCAAATCGACAAATGTGTGGCATAAATATTAACTTTTCCTATTCGACTTTCTGAATTAAAAAAGAGGGAACTCCACCATTTAATGCGGTTTTTGTTTGGACTCCGGTGGATTCTTTCAAATATGGACGAAATAATCATGTTGACAAGTTGAAAGTCCAAACCCAAACGGCATCATGCCCGACATCACCCCGATAACAGACCGATCTGAAACCGACAGTAAATGGTCACCTTCCTGAAACCGTAACTTGGGATCGGTTTGGTTTCGATTTTGGTTCGTGTTGATATTGGTTTGTTCTCGGCATTCTGAAAACTTACATTCATTCCACACTTTCGACATAACCGTGAACGACCCGAAGTTGTCGGTTTGGTGACGGTTTTGGTTCTTCTCAGATTGTACAGGGTGTTGTGCTTTTTGAATTGTACAATAGACCATGTGTAATATTCATCAGGAATAATTAATCAAGATAATAATTTCCCTGTGTATGTTTTGTGTTAAATAGCTTCTAGGAGATAACTTGGTTTTGCGGTACCTTACAGAGGAGGATGAGGGGAAGTACACGTGTGTTTTACGGGAAGGTCAACGCGGCCAGGTCAAAGGCCACGCGCATGCGTGGTTGTATCTATTGGAGCCACCGCAGATAGACATATCGCAAGGTTATTATTAATTTTCTTCTGTTGCTGCCTTTAATAACGATTTGTTTTTCATTTGGAAAGAAGAGGAACTACACGCTAACTTAAATAAAGTATACAGTAATTGAGCCACAATATCATAAAGTTAATGGAATTGAATAAACTTGTTGATAGCAGACACGATCCTAGTAATGAGGATATTAGTATACAAATCATGCGCAGGTATGAGTGGGTCGGTAGGAATTGTTTGCACAAGGTAACTATGGAACTGTTAAACCCACGAGGCGAAGCCGAGTGGGTTTATACTAGTTTCCATAGTTACCGCGTGCAAACAATTCCACCGACCCACGAAATAAACTTGCGCATCATCTGTTTTATAGAATGGGCATTGTTACGCCCCCCAAAAAGTCAAAAAATTAAAAATTAGAAAAATTACTGGATGCATGATATAATTTTACCGGACGCATGAAATTTGTTACCGGACGCATGACATTTTTTACCGGATGCATGATTTTTTTACCGGACGCATGAAATTTTTAACCAGACGCATGAAATTTTTACCGGACGCATGAAATTGTTACCGGACGCATGATTTTTTTACCGGACGCATGACTTTTCATGCATCCAGTACAATTAATTGTCTGCACAAATTTTGCTCTCAACCAATCAGATTGCAGGGATTCTATAATATATAATGTTACGGTAAAGAGGGGATAAGCATGTTGATATAAGTAAGCACACGACGGCCGCAATCTGTTTAATTAGATTGCCCGTAAGGAGTGACTTGACCCTGAATACAGCCATTCGGATTACATACTGGCGGTATTTTACTTAGAGTGTGTCGGGTAACACCACGACTCACTTTTTTCACAACATGAATGTGTTTATCCTTATCGTTTATCAATGTTGAAATCTTAACTTCAAAATAATACTTTCGAAAAGCGTTTTTGACAATGGAGGCGCGTGTATTTGAAATTACATAAAAGCCTTCAATAAAAAGACATGTTGGGTCCTGTTCGAGACGGCTGTGGAAAGCATATTCTAGGAAACTAGACAATCTTACATTTTAGCGAATAGTTTGTATGCGGCCCCTTGTAGTTAAACGCGTTGTCCCCTTAATTCTGTAATGAACCAAGACCAAATAATACATAGCTGATCAGGTAATTCCCATGTGCTTATTACGAGTTGTTTCTTTTAATTTCCCCACAGTTTGTGGTAAGACGGTTGTTGACCAGGGTAGTGGCGCGACCACCACACCGACCACACCCATTGGAGCACTTGATTGGTCATCAGCATCGGTATCGTCTAGTGACGATATGATCCAAGGCGAAGATGAGGACGAACCTACTGGGAGAATTATCGGAGGTAAAGAGGTCCTGCGAGGTTCGGCACCGTACATGGTTCGGATCTGGTCAGTTCGGCGACAGCAGTTTGAGTGCGGTGGGACTCTGCTCGATCAAGAATGGGTACTGACGGCCGCGTCTTGCCTTTTCAACCGGAATTATGGACCCGCACGGCTCGATGAAATCAAGCTCTACCTCGGAGACTTCGACTCGCTGACAGCAGACGACTCCGAAGATGTCCGAGAGGTATCCGAGATTCGTATACACGAGGATTTCGACATGATCCATTTCTCGAATGATATTGCTTTGGTGCGAATGTCGCGCCCTCTGCGCACGTTTACAGACTACGTAAGACCGATATGCCTTGCCCCTCAAACACTGTCAACACGTCTTCTTCGCCCGGGAAATGTGGGTCGGGTCACGGGCTGGGGCCGAACAGAACTGGAGGGACAAACACCAAGGTTTCCGAAGGAGGCGCTTCTGCCGTTCATCCCTCGCTTTGTCTGCTTACCCTCGACGGATTTCCCTATCCCTATAAGTCTCTTTTGCGCGGGGTACCTCATGAGACAGGAAGACGCGTGCAAAGGCGATAGTGGTGGTCCGTACGCCATGCAGTATGAGGACGGTCGCTGGTACCAGCTAGGGATCGTCAGCTCAGGCGAGAGTTGCGCGACGGATGGCAAGTATGGATATTACACCGACCTCGCGCGCTACATTCCTTGGCTACGCACTAACCACGTCAACTTTGCGTCTTCTCCTGATGTGGAAGGGTGGTTTCCTTTCCGGCCAGACAACCTTCCCGCGCAGCTAGCTTTTATCCGGAAGTCCAGCAACATGACGGTCGCTGTGGGCTCTGAGGTATACCTGGAGTGCTTTCCGAACAGGGGAGATGCTCAGGTCACGTGGTACATCTATCGCGAGGAACTCACCTCTGGTAAGCTTGTTATATAACATGTATAAAGGAAAAGTTTCATAGAACCATTAAAGCCGATACGGTGAAAGGAAAACAAAATCATAAACCCTACAGCGAAAGTTGAGCAGATTTTGGATTTTCCAATCACGAGTAATGATTTGTCAAAGGTTTACTTAACATCTTGTTTGCTGCCCTCTCAGGTAGATTTCTACTTAACATTTGATGGCACAACAGAACAAATCTAATAAAATTGTAAAATTGTACGCATAAATAAACAATCAATCCAATTGTATGCTTCGGTAAACTTTCCCCCCGTTTTAGTGATCACATGTGTCGAATATATGCCTGTGCTGCAATATGTTTGCATATTATGTTATAAACTCTGTCATCAATTAATACGATAAAAACGAATGGTGGCGAAATATAATTTAACACCGATAATACAGTCAAACCTGTATATTAGTTAGTTAGTTAAAGCCTTTCCCGTACCAATGTTGGCACATAAGGCGGCACCTATCTCCGTTTCATTAGCCCTAGGTCACACGTCTACTAAATGTAGCGAAAGTTACAGAAGGGGGCCAGTCCTCTGGTAACTCGTGTGATTAACTTTCCCTTCTCCATTCTATAAATGCCGAGTGTCTGGCTAGAAGGCAGAAGGTACCATTTTTAAAGTCTTTGGTATGACCCGGTCTGGGTTCGAACCCGGGACCTCCCGTGCATGAGGCGGACACTCTAACCGCTAAGCCACCATGCTCGGTACTGTATATAGCGACCGTACTGTATATAGCGACCTGTATATAGCGACCGTTTAAGGGACCAGCGAAAAGCAGTCGTTAAATAGACAGGTGGTCTGTATAGACAGATTGGCGGCCATTTTGAACTACGCCTATAATATGTAGTCATATGCTATTCATATATGTTAGGCAAGGCTAGGTATAATAGTTGAGTACCATTGTCTACAGATCGAACTAGCTGTGAACAGACTTCTAAGGATCATAGTTTGGTTGTTACAAGCGCACGGATTATCAATTCAATCGAGTAAGAAACATCCTGTCTCGGCGATTAAACTTATTCATTAAAATAAAAATATACTGTGATTTTGTTGACTTGACATCTTTACTTGAAAGGCTATGCATGTCTACACAGTAGATCATATTGGTTGGTGATGTCAACCTCCATATGGATGTAGCAGAGGACAATGATTCTGTCGCCTTCAAAGAACTTCTGGACCTGTTCAATTTGCGGAGCCACATTGTGTTTCCAACACACTCATCGGGACACACACTTGACCTGATTATAAGTGGTCGAGATTGTATCCGATGTAAATGGCCACTCTCATCTTCCATCTGATCATGTAGCAATGTGCTGTCAATTGCATATGGGCCGGCCAAGGGCTATCAAGAAACATCTTTCGTGTAGAAACATCAAGGGCATAGACATGGTCATATTCCTCAGGGATTTAATTTCTGCTATCAACACTGACGGACTAAACGACATTGAATCGTTAGTATCTTCTTACGACACATCACTACGCGGAGTCCTTGACTCTCATGCACCTATTAAGGAAAGGGACATCACGCTTCGCCCTAACGCCCCATGGTACAATGACTCCCTCCGCCAAGCGAAACAACACCGACGGCGCTGTGAGAGACGTATGCTGAAAACGGGACTAGAGGTAGACAAGGAGATATACAAGTCCCAGAGCAAGTCATACTACAATGGACTATCTCAAGCTCAAAATGATTACTATCAAGAGAAGATCGAATCTTGTGATCAACGAAAACTCTTCCGTGTGGTTAAGGAATTAACTTCGTCCAATATCGAGTGCCCTCTTCCAAAACATGAATGTGCCCAAACTTTAGCAAATGAGTTTGCCAATTTTTTCTTACACAAAGTAAAGAAGCTGAGAGAGGGCCTCAGACAGGTACCTCAAGTGGATCTTACGGTCAATTTACCAGAAGATTGTCATTATTCTATGAATGAGTTCAACATGCTAACAGACGAGGAAGTGTTACAAAATAAGTCAGCATCTTCTTCTACATCCTCTCTGGACCCTTTGCCAACCTCCCTGACGAAAGAATGCTCATCAGTATTGACACCAATGATCACCAAGATCATAAACTCGAGCCTCCAATCTGGTATCATGCCAGTGTCCTTAAAACAAGCTGTTGTTACACCACTGGTAAAGAAAATTGAGGAAATGTCTAACTATCGACCTATCTCCAATTTATGTTTTCTCGGAAAGCTTATAGAAAAGGCTGCGGTTAACCAAATACAGACTTATCTCTCACAGAATGATCTCCACAACCCCAGGCAATCGGCATATAAGCGCCAACATAGTGTCGAAACAGCACTTGTCCGAGTTCAGAACAACATTCTCTCATCCCTGGATCAGCGAAAAGAAGTCCTTCTGGTACTTTTAGGTTTCAGTTCGGCCTTCGACACCATCGAACACCCTATACTGCTAGATCGACTGAATCATCTTTACGGACTTGACGGTGTAGTCTTAGATTGGATAACATCCTACTTATCCCAGCGCTCTCATGTTGTGAAAGTAGATGATGCCTTTTCCCAGTCTGTCAAGGATGATTTTGGAGTACCACAAGGATCAGTCATCGGACCCTTGATGTATACTTTGTACAGTGCTCCCATTTCTACCATATTGATGCCCATGGACTGAGTTCAATGCTTTACGCTGACGACACACAAATTTATATTGCATTTCATCCACATGATCAGCAGGCTACCATTGTAAAGGTTAATAATTGTCTAAGTGACATAGTGTCCTGGGCGAATACAAACATGTTGAAAATTAATGCCCAAAAAACTGAGCTTATCCATTTTTCTTCAAGATTCAGTCCATCATCTGTACCGGCGTTTGTCATTGTCGATGGTCATGATGTATGTGAAACATCTAAGGCACGAAACCTTGGCGTTGTTATGGATCAACACTTGATACTTAGAGATCATGTTCAAATTAAATGTTGTGCAGCTATGTCTGCCCTAAAAAGAGTGGGTCAATTGCGCGCGTTTTTAAGTCCAATAATAACAAAAAAATTGATTCATGCATTTGTTTCTTCTCGAATTGATTCTTGCAATGTCTAAGTTACAAGTAGTGCAAAACAGTGCTGCAAGACTGATTATGCGAGCCAAACGCAGAGATCCTGTAACGCCTATGTTGACCTGCTTGCATTGGTTACCAGTGGAAAAAAGGATTATTTATAAAATAATTCTTTTGTGCCATAAAGTGTTAGTAAACAATGCACCAACTTACTTTGCCGATTTATTACAAATATACAAACCAATGAGAAGTCTCCGTTCCGTCAATAAAAATCTCTTGATAGTCCCTAAAACACAAACACATACATACGGGGATCGTGCATTTGCAATAGTAGCACCCAGGTTATGGAATGAGCTCCCCCAACAGTTAAGAGACATTAAAAACACAGATTATTTTATTAAGTCATTAAAGACCCATCTTTTTGTTTAAATAGGCTGCGCTGTAATCATATTTATCTTTTCTTTAATTGTATAATTGTTGTGTGTACGTTGTTTTTGTAGGTTGTAATATATTTAATTTAGTATTGTAAAGCGCATAGAGAGTAATCTTACTATTATGCGCTATATAAATGTATATTATTATTATTATTACTATTAAAGGGGTAGTTTAGTTTTGGTAAGGCTGAGCTTTAGTAACCAAACCTGAACAGTAACATTATAAACTAATAGTTATAACTCCACCATGCTCAAAAGGTATACAAAATTACAAACGACTAAGTAAAAAGCCCGTTATCATTCAAAAAGAGCCATTAAAACACAAGAGGGCGCTTTCTAAAAAGGCATTGGTTTCAATCATTTTTCATACAAAATAATGCATGTGACGTTTTATTGAAATAATGATTAAATAGAGAGATCATCAATATCTATTTAAAAAACGCTTTTGAAAATTTTTGAAAAAGTGCAAGCATTTTTTAAATTTTTTGAAAAATCAGCTTTATTATTATTTGGGCCCCAAATAATTATAGGATCAGATATATTTATTGATATTTCAGCTGTTTCTGGGTCGATTTTGACCAAATAAAGTATATTCTGCCATTAAAATTGCATGTTCTCTCAAATTCAACACTCAGTTTTTCATTACCTCACAAAAAAATTGTGATGTGCAGCGCCCTCTCTACCAAAACTAAACTACCCCTTTAAAGTGCATTTGTGTGACACATTTCTGTATCGGCATCAGGTACGGAAGGGCACGAATACTCTTTATTTGTGAGTCCAAAGCACTTGGTGGCCGTAATTAGGCGTCTGCCTGAAGATCATTGTCATTTTCAATTTTGTTTTCATGTATTTAAGTGCTCTGAATCGGAGCCTTGTGCGACCAGAGGTGACCGAGTGGACGTCTTGGTCGCTCAAACGCTAATTTTGCGGTCGCTATACACGGATGTATACGTGCGTTGGGAAACAAATAGGGTGGTCGCATAAGGCTGGTCGCTTAACACATGATCTTTCAGGGGAGGAGGGGCGGGTGGTCGCTATACCAGGTTCGACTGTACTATTTTCGCATTTAGAGAGGTCAAACTTAAACAAAAATAGAATGTAAGCATTTTGTGTTCATGTAACTTTCAAATTATAACTTAGTTTTTTAATTTGTTTGTACCTTGTTTTTTGCCTATATGGCAATAGAAGTAAAGAGATATTCATGAGAGAATAAAACGCTTTCCGGAGAACTGGTCCTAAAAGGCTAGGTGATGTGTAGTGAGCACAAACTAGCTAATTATTACAACCAGTGGCGGAATGCCCTCTATATCACCAGGGCCCCGTTGTAGAAAGAGATACAATCGATTGTCCGTTACAATTGATTGTAAGTCAGACAATTTGCGCGTTTCAAATATTTTCGCATTTAAATGATCTGACTTACAATTATTTGTAACTTACAATCGATTGTATCTCTTTCTGCATGCAGGCATGACAGTCTGTAAAATACATGTCTTACGAACATTGTATATTCTCCAAAGGTAACTCTAGAGAACGCTAGCGCGAAGCGCTAGCCTTCTAGGCCCACCTAATACGGGACCGAAAATGAAGATTGTATGTGCACGCTAATTGTGCTTAAAATTATACATATGATACGGTACTTACCACCGATTCACTCTCCAATATGTGATCCAACTGTCCGGTGGATTAAATTTATGATTTTTCCCTTCATTCCGCATAAAACCAGTGACTTATGCGCCTCCTCGACTTTTCTCCGTGCCCCAGCGCGACTCCAAACAGATTTGAACGAAAGATGATCGCGATGCGCATGCGCGGTAACTATGAATATTCCTGTATCGCAGGCGCCGTTCGCCGAGATTTTATGAATATTCATGTATCGCAAGCGGAGATTCGTGACTGTCAGAACGTAAACAAACACACGTGCAATCTCACTGAGATCAACATTCAGTATGGCCGTACCGGTAATAGAGAAAATAAAGGAGATCGAAGAAGAACTGCAACTTCCCTACCATTTAAAGGAGGAGCAAATTGCCATCTTTGGCAAAAGCATAGAAGGCAAAAATACTTTTGGCATTCTTCCCACAGGGTTTGGTAAAAGTGACTGCTTCGGCCTTCACCACCTCCTAATGGACAAGGTAATGACTGATTTTGTTCGTTGTGTGTGAATATAATATAATGGGAGAGTGTTTGTGCGTGGGTGTGCAAGATGTGCAGTAATTAATAATTTTATTCAGACTGAATGTCAGCGCATTGTTGTATAGTTGCTACAGTTTATAATTTAAATTTGAATGTTCAAAATATGAATGCCGTCATGTATCAATCGTTTTGTTTTTAATGAATGCCGTCATGTATCAATCGTTTTTTTTTTTTTACAAATCATATCAAAATCATCTGTTTTTATATCCATTACACACATTCTTAAGATGTGCCCTTCAGCTTCCCGAAGGCATATTACAGTCGTCATGTGCCCCCTCCGCAGCTTGATGATGAACCAAGTTGATAGGTGGAGAAAAGTTGGAGTGCGGGCGGTGGGAATAACATCAAAACGCGACATGACTTAAGAAGATTTACAAAGTACGTTTGTTTTCAGAAATCTGCTTGAAAGGAGACCATAATTTAATACCATATGCATTACATAAATATAATATATATTTTTAAAAGTCATATTTTTACTTTACACTATTCACTAAATAAGTCTTTCTTATCTCATTCTTTTGACACAGATGAAGGACAACAAATGCTTTATCTGTAAAATAAAGGTAGAATGTGATTTGTATAGTTTCTCTGAACTACTGTCCGATTTAAACCCAAAGAAATGGTTGCTTCATCTATGTGTAGAATAAACTATGGCATACTAAAATTCAACAAATCATCGACAGACGTATACTATAATCAAAGTGTTCACCGCATTCAATTTTGTTACCTTCTAAAATGAAAATGAAAAAAACTTTCATTAATTTGATTTTTAATTGTTGAAAGTTTGGAGAATGGAGAGTTCGACTTAGTGATTTCGTCACCAGAAATAATAACATCCAACACCTAGTGGACCTGGATGCAGACAAACAAAAGGCATATTCCCTACTGGCGCTGGATGAAGTGCACTGTCTGTCAAAGTGGTAACCTTTTTTTCTCTTGATGTTTAAATGTAATAATATTGCTTGAGTGTTATCAATTAACTATATTCATTCTGATGGGATTACCAGTAAGTGTTAATTTCAAAGTAGACTGAACAACGAACAGATATGGAGTCTCATGGCGAATTTATCACCATAGGTCTAAAGATATACATTACAAAAGTGTCCTCTATCGTAACAAATTTGTTTTACAATTTGTGTCCATTTACTATCATTTACAATACACACATTTATTTGAAATAATGACCAAGTCCCGTTTGGCTTAAAAGTACTCCTCAAAGAGAAATATATAAATTTCACCGATTGTCTCAATGCAATGGTTAATGTTTTTCCTCACATTTATTTTTAGCTATAACATTTATCCGTCTTCTTTTTTAAAATGTTATGTATATGTTATAAAAGGGGGAAGACATTCCGGCCAGAATACCTTCAGGTAATAAAACTACGAAGTGTTTTAGCCTGCCCCATAATGCTTCTAACAGCGACATCAACAAGGAATATTTTAAAAGAGATCCTTGACGTTCTGCATTTGAAGAAGACCGATATTGAAATGGTCGCACGCCTTCCAGATAGGTAAGTTTTCTTTTTTTTTAAATCGGACAGTATTCGGACACATTCTACCTTTATTTTACAGATAAAGCATTTGTTGTCCTTTATCTGTGTCAAAAGAATGAGATAAGAAAGACTTATTTAGTGAATAGTGTAAAGTAAAAATATGACTTTTAAAAATATATATTATATTTATGTAATGCATATGGTATTAAATTATGGTCTCCTTTCAAGCAGATTTCTGAAAACAAACGTACTTTGTAAATCTTCTTAAGTCATGTCGCGTGTTGATGTTATTCCCACCGCCCGCACTCCAACTTTTCTCCGCCTATCAACTTGGTTCATCATCAAGCTGCGGAGGGGGCACATGACGACTGTAATATGCCTTCGGGAAGCTGAAGGGCACATCTTAACATCTTAAGAATGTGTGTAATTTGCAGTTCTTCTTCGATCTCCTTTATTTTCTCTATTACCGGTACGGCCATACTGAATGTTGATCTCAGTGAGATTGCACGTGTGTTTGTTTACGTTCTGACAGTCACGAATCTCCGCTTGCGAGACATGAATATTCATAAAATATCGGCGAACGGCGCCTGCGATACATGAATATTCATAGTTACCGCGCATGCGCATCGCGATCATCTTTCGTTCAAATCTGTTCGGAGTCGCGCTGGGGCACGGAGAAAAGTCGAGGAGGCGCATAAATCACTGGTTTTATGCGGAATGGAGGCAAAAATCATAATTTTAATCCACCGGACAGTTGGATCACATATTGGAGAGTGAATCGGTGGTAAGTACCGTATCATATGTATAATTTTAAGCACAAATAGCGTGCACCTAAAATCTTCATTTTCGGTCCCTAGGGTTAGGGTTATGAAACGACGATATCATAATCATAGGATAACACATTATTTAAAATGCGTTGCTTAATTACGTACATGGTATCTTCTCCAAAAGCTTTATGATGTAATTATTGATTGGTTTAATACAGCTTTACAGGCTGAACTGTATGGTTACGGAATAAGCCCAACATCGACCGGCCTGCGTTTTCACCTCCCGTCTGTAGAAGCCAACTACTCGGGCTGGTACGGCTGCAAGGTGAGCGTCACAGATGACACTTTTGGGGAACAAACGCTGAAGGCGGAATTTTATCTCAGTGAGTATGGTTTTCCCAGGAAATAGGACATTTTTAATTGATAGTTCATTAGGTGTGATTGCATACAAGGTCAATGTTATTGTAGAGTATCAAGTCAGAAACGAATGAGGGCATACTGTTAAAGGAATAGTTGAGTTCTGGTAGAGAGAGTACAGTTTTAGTCAAACTGAATTTTAGTAACCAAAACATGCACCATTACATTAAAAACTAATAATTATAACTCCATCATGCTCAAAATGAATACAAAGAGCGCGCTTTCAAAAAATGCATTTGTTTAAACCATTTTAAATAACATATTGTGCATGTGATGTTTTGTTTAAATAGTGATTAGATAGAGAGATGCGATAGTGAAGATTATTAATCATCCAGGAAAGAGTTCATAGAAACAAAAACTAAATCTGATCAACTGGACTTACTATTTTGGGAGTAGTACAGTTTCACAACCTATCCAGGTTGCTTCTTCAGCTAAACTGGCTTGGGAAGAGAAGATTACTGGTGAAAGCTGTTGGAATCACTGAAGTACGTAATCTTCTATTGTTCGAGATTGTTTAGGCGTCGAGGAATCTGGCGGATTATCGGATTGTACACCAGAGATAAGTTGTGACGAAGTCCCCCTCCCCTGTTAAGCGAGGGGTTTTCAGCTGCGACGTAAATGGCTTCTCTGACCCCTCTCTCAAACCATCTTGGTTCCTTGTCTAGTATTAAAACATCTTTGTCATTGAATTTGTGTCCTGAGGTACTCAAGTGAGAGAAGACAGCAGATTCATTGCCAGCAGAACCGGAGCGACGATGTTGGTAGAGTCGTTTGTGTAGAGGTTGTTTGGTTTCTCCAATGTAGTTCTCCTTGCAGTTTTCCCCTTGGCATTGGACTGCATACACTAAGTTGTTTTGTTTCTGTCTGGGAGTTTTGTCTTTGGGGTGAACAAGTCTTTGTTTGAGAGTGTTGGCCGGTTTGAAATAGACAGGAATGTTGTAGTTCCTAAAGATGCGCTGTATCTTCTCGGACAAGTCCTTAACGTAAGGAACAGACACACCAGATCTCTTGGTTGTGTTTCTTGGGTGTGCGCTGGTCGGCTGTGTCCTGCGGTCACGGGGGTGAAGGGCTTTTTCTATGCTCCAGTTTTTGTAGCCGCAACAGTGTAGGGCTTCCCTAAGGTGTCTGTGTTCCTTCTCCTTTGCTTCCTTTGATGAAGGGATGAAGGAAGCTCGGTGGAACAAAGTCCTCACCACTCCCAGCTTGTGGATGAGAGGGTGGTGAGAATCAAACAGAAGGTACTGGTCCGTGTGAGTGGGTTTACGGTAGACTGTGGTGTGCAGAGTACCATCCTCTTCTAATCTTACGAGGCAGTCTAAGAAGGCTAGCTGCTGGTCTCTGACCTCCTCTAAGGTGAACTTGATGTGTTGGTCGCATGTATTGATGTGATTGAAAAAGGTGTTTAGTTCTGCGGTTTTGATCTTGACCCATGTGTCGTCAACATACCTATACCAGTGGATAGGAGGGGAACCTGTGTATGTGGTGAGTGCCAAGTTCTCAAAGTGTTCCATATACAGGTTCGCTAGCACAGGGGAGATGGGAGACCCCATTGCACATCCATGCTTCTGTCTGTAGAACGAGCCATTGTAGACAAAGTATGTGGTCGATAGGCAAAGTTCTAGGAGCTGACATATATGGTCCACACTGAGTTTGGTTCTAGAGGCTAAGTTTGTGTCACTCTCTAGGCGTTGCCTCACTACCTCAATTGCCTTATTAGGTGGGACACTTGTGAACAGCGCTGATACATCAAAGGAGGCAATGGTTTCATCTTCCTCAACTTGGATGTTCTTCACTTTGTCAATGAAATCTTGTGAGTTTTGAATGTGGTGTTTGGATAGTCCCACTAATGGTCCGATGATTGACGTCAATAGCTTGGCAATATTGTAGGTGACGCTATTGATGCTGCTAACGATTGGTCTAAGTGGAACATCAGCCTTGTGAATCTTTGGCAGTCCGTAGAATGTTGGAACAGTTTCACCGGGGTAGAGTTTGTAGTATGTCTGTTTGTCTATATGACCTCCTCTCTCGAGCTGCTGGAGAACCTCAATCACACGCTTCTTGTAATTGGCTGACGGATCTCTCTTTAGGTGGTCATAAGTGTTTTGGTCATTTAGCAGACTGTTGACTTTCTCATCATACTCTCTCTTGTTAAGTACCACTGTGCATCGTCCTTTATCTGCTGGGAGAATGATGATATCTTTGTCTTTAGACAGTTTATCTGCAGCTTTGATTTCTTCTTTGGATAAATTTGAAGGAGGAAGTTTAGCATTACTAAGGCTAGCTGTAACTTTGCCCCTGATTTCCTCAGCTGTTGTTGCGTTTACTCTGTTGTTGCGGATAGCAGACTCTGTTGCCGTGATGTATTCCACGTAAGGTAATGATCTTGGAGTTACTGCAAAATTTAACCCCTTTGCTAACACTGAAGTTTCAGTCTCATCTAATGTTTTGTCAGATAAGTTTTTCACCCACACATCTTTCTTATCCTGAAAATCATCATTTGACTTCCTCTTACGCCAGTTTGTATCGGTGTCTGCTCTGGATTGGTCTTGTTTTGGGGTTTGAAGTCTTGCAAACTTCCCCTGCTGGCGCAGTTTTGAGCAGGAATGTTGCGTTAACTGGGCTTTCTCCACAAACTTGAACACCTCATCAAACAAATCCTGTGGTAGTTTATCCTTCAATTGAGAGTGAAAATTATTGATTTTGTTGCGTAAGATGTCAATTGTAAAGTTAGTTTGATAGAGAGATATTCAACAACTAGTTAGTTGTAGTTTGTAAGTTTGTAGTTTGTAACTAGTTTGTAAAGTTAGTTAGATAGAGAGATATTCAACAACTATCTATAAACCTCTTTTGGAAATTTTTGAAAAGAGGAAGCATTTTAAAACGAATATCAACGAATTCTCTAATAAACCTGGGGGCCCCAGCTTTATTACAAATTGTTATATTTATAGATATTTCAGCCGTTTCTGAACCGATTTTGATTAAACAAAGATGATTTTATTATTTAAATATTATGCTCTTTCAAATTTTACACACAGTTTTTCATTACCTCACAAAAAAAGTAGTCTAGCGCCCTCTCTACCAAAACTCAACTATCCCTTTAATAATATGCAATTGTTATAATGACTGATTGTACTATATTGAGTAAATTCATCGAGCTAAAACGAGGGTTGGTATAACATGTACATTATAAGGTCTTACAAAATGTTGTGGTTGGAATCCCATTTATTGATACATTTTTCATTAAAAACATAACAAAGGAATATGCAAAATTTTACAAATATAAAAGTTTATTGGGGTCACATCTAGGTAAGCCAAAGGCTTGAGGAGGCAGATTGACACCTAGTAAAAAGATTCATATTCAGATTAAACAATATTCAGTATAAGTATTAACTCACAAAATACAATTAGTTAATGACTTTAAATGATTGAATAAAAAGGCTAAAAAACACATCCCTAACAAAAAAAATAAATATACGTGATAATGATGAAAAGAAAGAAATACTGGGAAAATAATTTGGCTAGTAAAACAATAGGAAAACTATACTACTATTTAAAAACACACAGTATGAATATTTTAAAAAGAAAAAGTTCAAGTATTGCATGGTCAGACATTTACGATATGTTTTCCCTTAAATCATAATAAAAGAGATATTTTAAATTTGCAAGTATTCCACTATTCCAATTGTTTGTTCTTTAGTTTGTAATTGATTGATTTTGCGCACGTGATGTCTGTAAATTTGGTGGTAAATATGAGAGCGGTTTCTAGTATTTCTCGAGTGCAAGTAATCTCATATGGGACTTACATACCGTAGAAACCCGCTGTGAAGCACCTATCGATGTCTTGTTTTTAAAGAGCGCTCTCAAACTCCGAAAGAGAGACATTATTCACGAATGCAAATGATGGTCATGAATAATTGAATATTCATGAGAATAATAACGAAGGTGAATCTCATGAAAAGGCCGCCTAAAATAGACAATGTGACTGTGTTTGATCAAGGAGTTACTATAGTAACTCCTTGGTTTGATATGGGGTGTGTACAGGGGATCCCACCCCCATGAAGCTCTTGTCCCCGTTGTTAGTGAGGATTCAAACAGATGAATCAACTCACAGGACAGGAACAAACATGAGAGGACAATTTGTAATGAAGGTATATAGGATATCTTAAATGCAGACAATCACAGTAAAGCGTTCAATATACGCCTACATGTATGGAGTACTATCAACGTTCTTGCCCCAATCCCACCCCCCCCCCCCCCCCCCCCCCGTTCGTCAAGTAAACGTTTACCATCCTACACCACTCTGGGTTGCATTAATCCAGCCACTGGTGGCCTAGATGTATGTGTGTATATTGTTTCAATACAATGTTTTCCAGTTGTTCGGTTTAAAGACTCAGGAAAAGGGTAAATGAGATTGTTTGTAATGGTATTATAAGCTTTGTTTGTACGACACACTTTCTTATTGTTCCATGCAGACCCTGCCCCAACCTTGTAAGATACTTCACCCCTTGAACAGAAGCTATTCTGCATACATTCTGCAAACAGACAATGCTTGTCTGACCTTTCATAGAAAAGCCAAAACGATTACATGTGTTCTTTCGAACTTAACAAATATCACCTAATTTAGACATGGAGGTTTAGAGATATATAACGATAAAAACCACGTCACATATGAAGTTTGTTAGTTAGCTCATCGGAAAACAAAAACTTGTGTTCGAAACCTATCAACCTGGTGGAACTGGTTCGAATCTTCTTAGGTGTGCCATTTTTTGTACATTATTTTGGGAATTAAGTTCAATGTTTATATTTATATTGTGATTAAAGGGATAGTTGAGTATTGGTCAAACTTAACTTTAGTAACCAAAACCTGCACGATTACGATACAAACTAATAGTTATAACTTCACCATGCTCGAAAAGTATACACAATTACAAACGACAAAGTAAAACCCCTGTTATCATTAAAAAAGAGCCGTTACAACTCGAAGTGTCAAATTAACTCGGCGCGAAGCACTAGCGTTGTAGGTCCTAATACGGGACTGTATAGTGCAGTGTGCGGTAATACGGGACTGTAGTGCAGTCACTGTGTGCGGTAATACTATACAGTAGTACGTGTATGTTATATATCGCAACCATAGAAGTATGACTCCAACACTGCCGTTGACGCAACTCGCAAGCCCCATTCGCATTCGTTCGCCTTTCGTTCACAGTCGCGCTAACACACGGAGAGACTGGTCCATGAGGCGCATATATCACTGATTTTTTGCGGAATGGAAGGAAAAATCATAATCTTAATCCACCCGGTAGTTGGATCACATATTGGAGAGTAAATTGCTGGTAAGTACCGTATCATATGTATAGTTTTAAGCACAATTAGCGTGCACACAAATATTTGGTTTCAGTCTTTTATTAGGAGAACATAGAACGCTAGTGCCTCGCACTAGCGGTTCTAAAAAGTGATACCCGGGCGTCAACCACTTTTATATGATATTTTGAAAGCAAATTTCACAACAATTAGGGCATTTTAATGGAAATTATTATTATTTCCCATGTTTTTTTCGATGATCTTTCATATGGAATTGAAATCAACCAAATCCGTTACAATCGATGTTGGGGGGGGGGGGGGGGGGGGGGCACTTTGGAAATTACCAAAACTCAACTTGGCCTTTAAATGTAAATTACACGTTACATTCATTTATGTTTTTTTTATTTTTTTAATTTTTATTTTATTATTTTATTTTTATTTTTCAATTGTCTGTGATTTATTTTTTGTGTCATCTTTTTTTCATGATTCTTGTTTCTCATAATCATTTTTTCACCTTCTTGGATCTGACCCTGGTAATGGGCAATTCCACGGTAACGGAAGGACATTCAGACACAAATTTGGAACTTAAATCAAATAATTCCAGGATCCTGCTTTTGATTTTTTATTCTAAATGGCATGTCTTTGATCCTTGTTGGGACACCTTTGATTTCCACTATTTCTAAAATTTTGACCGCATTATGTAAATTAGATATGGACACTAATGAGGCCGGTAACGGAAGGACGCCAAAATGGACATGGATTTTCAAGTTTTGTAGTTATGACCCAATCTCTGTGAAGTTACGAGGTGTATCATGTTAAGTTGGCTACTAGTCCATTTCCTTATGTTCACAGAGTATAACACCACCTTTTAAGAAAAATATCTACATTGGTATATTAATTATGAGAAATTAATTACTTCAGTGTTCGGTAACGGAAGGACGGTAACGGAAGGACCTCTGAAAAGTCTATACGAATTGTACAATAAAATCAATTTTGAAATTTAAAGACCATTTATGAGAAGGAAACATCTCTTTTGTGGTCTAAAATGAGTTTGTATCATAGATAACATATGGACATCACAAGCATTTACATTTCTATTTTTTTCTTACTATAGTTCATGCTCCAATGGCTCTTATTCATGGTCAATCCATGGTAACGGAAGGACACTCAGACACAAATTGTCAACTTTAAGAAAGACATTTTTAAATACTTGTGTTGTTAGAACAGTCTATTTTGATAACAATACTTCCAAAACATACAGTTTTAAGGTCCCATAATTTGTTTATATTTTTATCTCCGCACATTATTGAATATGCATACAAATGAGGTCGGTAACGGAAGGACACCAACATGGACAAGGTTTTGTTATCAAATCAGTTTTAACTAAAACTCTGTGATATTAAATAATACAAAATATTTTAAGGGTACACATTTCATTCTCTGAAGTGTTAAGAAGAATTTACTTGTCCTTTGATTAAAATTTGTCCGCAGATATTTGAGTTATTTCACACAAAGCGGACCAATGTTCGGTAACGGAAGGACATAATGGACTATAATGTATGATATGACACAGGGTCATTCCATGTCAAATCACCTTTAAAAAAAGTGAAAATTTTCATCGCAGCCCCCTTCAAATTTGCTAATATTTGGTATGTATGATATTTCAACCTTTAAAAGCGCAAATATTTAAGTTTTAGCCCAATCCGCTCAATGGTTTTGGCGCTATGGTCGATTCTTATGGGGGAGTTTTGTAAGAAATGGGCGTGGGCACCATTTTTCAAATGGCCATTGTCCATTAACCGTTGGGTCAATTTATTTTGTAATGGTGTCAGTGGACTGGGGATGTTATGTGCAATCCATTTATGCCATTTGTGTTCATGCATGAGCGAGTTTGGATACGATAACTTTTGACCTTAGATTTTGACCTTCCGTTTTACCTCGTGGATTAAATAATTTTGAGAATTGTTTTGGCTTAAATCTTGGCTTGATATAATTTCTACAACATATGAAAGAATTGGAGATATATTATTTCTTGTTTTTTCTACAGCCTTGTTTTTAGTTTGCAAATTTCATGTAAAATTTAATTATTTTAGACCTACACCCATGTCCAAAAATTCTATAGGGGTGTATTGTATACAAAAAAAGACCTATTCAAAGTCATGAGCAGAGCCTATTCACACCCTGGCTCACCAGAGTTAAATAGACCTACTAATCCCCATACAATAGAAATCCAGACAAATGGCATCATGGTACAAGGGCCCTGTTGCAGAAAGAGATAAAATCAATTGTGAGCCAGATCAAATGTTCTAAATGCACAAATCTGATTGGTTGAAACACAGAAAATTACTAGTCTGACCACGCTACGCCACTGATAGCTGGCCATTGCAGGTATTGTCTCATTATTTGGGTTTTCATATATGAGAGACCAATTTTTGAACATAAATGTTGTCATAATATGTAATATGAGGTACCTTGTCCATCTGTTACCATGTGTATGGTAACGGAAGGACATTTTCTTTTGTTATTTATTAATTAACGAATAAACACTGAGTAACATAATTGTTAGCAATGGGAAGGCCTACTTGAACTTGCTTTGCACTGAAGATTAGTCTGCTCTCTAACAACTATGTGAGCCACAAAATTAAAAATATTGATTTTTCGGTAACGGAAGGACATTTTCATAGGCTGAAAATAAGAAGTCATTGAAGCATAACAAATCAAATCAATCATACAAATTTACTATTTTACGAAATGGTCATATCTCAGGAGTCAGAATAATGGTTTTTAGGCTTAACTGGGGAAATATAAAACAAACACAGGATCAAAACACTTTTTCACAAAAATGTCAAATTTGTGGGGTTCAATTATGGTTATAAAGTTATTATAAAAAAACAACTAAAATTATGTCAAACTAAAATTTTCTCATTGAATTCCAAAAATATAGAATTTAAGCTTTGATTTGATACCAAATTTGTATCATAAAAATGCTTGTAAAATTGTTGGTCAAATGTCCACTTTGGCGTGGAATTGCCCTAATACGAACCTGACACACGACACGACACAATCAGGTTATATTTGTTTAGTTTGAATGCACACGTTATCATTCTTGCTTCATCAAACATGTTTTCTATGAAAGGTCAGGCAAGCATTGTCTGTTGTCAAGCACTCTGATGTATGCATAAATAGCTTTTGTTCAGTGGGTGGATGAATGATCTTACAATGTATATGGCATAAAGTGTTACCGAAGGAGCAGGTTGTCAGTGACATCGTCGAATTTAAGGTCTGCATGGAACAATAACAATTTGTGTCGTACAAACAAAGCTTAATACGGTTACAAATACCCCATTTACCTTTTTCCCCGAGTCTTTAAACCGAACAACAGGAAACCATTGTATTGAAACAATAAACACACATACATCTAGGCCACCAGTGGCTGAATTAATGCAACCCAGAGAGGTGTAGGGTGGTAAACGTTTACTTGACGAACCGGGGGGGGGGGGGGGGGGGGCAAGAACGTTGAAAGTAGTGATCATGTAGGCGTATATTGAACGCTTTACTGTGATTGTCTGCATTTAAGATATCCTATATACGTTCATTACAAATTGTCCTCTCATGTTTGTTCCTGTCCTGTGAGTTGATTCATTTGTTTGAATCCTCACTAACAACGGGGACAAGAGCTTCATGAGGGTGGGATCCCCTGTATACACCCCATATCAAACACAGTCACATTGTCTATTTTAGGCGGCCTTTTCATGAGATTCACCTTCGTTATTATTCTCATGAATATTCAATTATTCATGACCATCATTAATTTTGCATTCGTGAATAATGTCTCTCTTTCGGATTTTGAGAGCGCTCTTTAAAAACAAGACATCGATAGGTGCTTCACAGCGGGTTTCTACGGTATTACAGAGTACAATCTTATTGTGTAATAGGAAATTGTATATGCTCCGTAGATTGGAATCATTACATTTTCCTCGCAATGATCTTTTAACTGTATACATGGGATACATTAGACCAGTACTTGATTATTGCGTCCCTGTTTTTAATGGAAATATTACTCAAAAGCAAATATTAAATTTAGAACGAATTCAAAAGAGAGTACTTAGAATAATATTGTGAGGTGACTATGAAACATAATATGCCAATGCTCTTTCATTGTGCAATTTGACTACACTGGAAGCAAGAAGAAAACAACTTTGTGAACATTTTGTAATAACTTTAGAAAAACACCCTGTTTTTAATTATTGGTTACCAGTTAAAAGAGAAAATAGATACAATTTCAGAAACTCGAACAAATATGACACTTTTAAATGTAAAACTTCACAATAGTGCTCTTCCTTACCTTGTTCGTATTTTAAACAATATGTAGTTCAGTTTTGTATGATTATTTTCTTTTCCTATGTACAATTGTGTATACATGGGCATTTTCGTGGTGATGGGCGCCCTTTTTTTTGCACGGTGGTGGGATTTAAATTTAATATATTTATAGCTCTCGTTCCTGTTGCTGGGAGCTGTGAGGGGAGTGTTTTTTGTTTTGCCTGCTTTTTGTTTTGCCTGTTCATGCGTTGACTTGTTATGCCTTTTATATTTGTGAGTGAGCGTAGTTTGTTTGGTGCATTATTCCGTAAAAGTACATGTATTGTTCTGTGTTGGGAAGCTAATTGGAGAAGTGTGACCGGTCTCGGTCACCTTTACTTTAACCGGGCTCTCCCAGCTCTGCTCCTATACATTGTTTTGAGCGCTTGATAGATGATTTGTATGTGCTCGAGTGATGCGTGTGCGGTTTGTGTCTTTGTCTTTGGGGGTGTGTGAGTATGTGCTTGAGTGTGTGTTTTAGCGAAGTTTGCATGATCCCCTTTTTTAAAATTGTTTTTAGAAATCGGATCTAGTTACAGGGGGAAGGGTCGTTTGATGAATACATTTTTTGAAGGGGAAGGGGCCCACCCCCTGGACATGTGTGCCTATCACCACGAGAATGCCCACTCAGTACTTTTTAAACTTTATACACTTTTAACATTAACCACTGGTCATGTATCATGCACTTTGCAAATTTGTTTGTATGTATTTATTTTCAATAATTTATCTTGTATCTTTAAATGTAACAAATGTGCAATTCAGCTTTTGGCTGCTAATCATTTGATGAATAAACTTTTTTTAAATCTTGAATCTTGTATTTCAGGAGTGATACAACAATTAACAAAAGCAGAATGTAGCATATGTTTTAATATTTATACATACATATACCTGTTTTGTAAGTAATCATATTAAGTAAAGGAACAGTATCGAGGCGTTTAAATAGATAGATAGATAGATAGATAATTGGTTTTATTCAACATTTAAAAATACATAAAAACGCGTCAATAGTCACATGACTAAACATGAGGCGCTAAGAAATAAAATACGTACATAATTAGAAACATAATCATATAATACAATATATGCAATTTAAATTATACCAAAGAAATTCAACAACGTATCAAACAGAAGATAATATGTATAATAATAATAATTAACAATAATACTACATGCAGGGGCACCCTAACAAGCACATGCACATCCGATCACACACACACACACACACACACTATTACTACAAAAGTACACTCATCTCGAAGCAATCATCCGATCAGCGAAACAAACACAGACAAATCCCACTCATCGCTCATGCAACTCCACACGCACACACACACAGATGCACATGATACAAAATTCACGCCAACGTACAGGCACAAACACCCCAAAACAAACATCCGATCAGTGAAACAAACCAAGACAAACCCACCCATCGCTCATGCAACTACAAAACAAACCATGGTACACATGCATATTGCGAATTAGCACACCAATTAGAATCACCCATGCATACACACATCTACAAACCATCGATCATACACACGTACACGCATTACACAAAACACATCAATGTACAAACACAAAAATGACACAGTTAAAAACAGGCGCAATGCACATCATTGAAAACGCAACAAAAACACGCGCATGAAAAACACGACAGACAAGTACATCCCAATAATGAATAAGACGCACAATAGCTCATGCGGGAACATTACAACACCACACACACATACATTCCCGGATACATACACATTCAAAATCACTCATTAATGTTCCCAACACAATGTAAAAGTACAAACTATCGGGAATATGACTGTGTTAAACTATTGAATAAACCCAGTCGAATTGCACATTAACCATAACGTAAAATACCGTGCTGATGTTTATAAAAACAAATTATAATAGTTGCAATAACAGTAGCGATTATAATTGTGAACAAAACAAATGTTTCGGAAATAATATCGCTAGTGATATTCGTTTGTCTCGCAATGTATGGTCAAACTAGGAATCTAAAAGATCATGACGTTTCGTATGCCGCTGCAATACTTTGTCAAATGAGTTGAGTTGAGTTGAGTTGATTTTTGTTTAGATGGCGACGCAGTCAGAATTGACTAGCCGAACATATACAATGGGCAAGGCGTTTGGCACCTGACTAGTGCGAATGCACTAGTTCGCGGAGGCCACGAAAAACCCCCATATCTTGATGGAGGAAACGTGGTTGCGTCCGTGGATGCCAAACGAGGGCGCACTCCCTGTCTCTTGTAAAAAAAAAATAATAATAATAATAATTTTAATCTTTATAATCATTACCACCTACGGTTATCAATATGTGCGCACCCGCGCTCACACCGATAAACGCATATAAACATATATTATAACCGAATAAGCTACCATTTATTTCTATTCTTTTTGTGCATATGTGTATTTATATATCTTTTATATCTTTTATATATTGTATATATTATCACCACTATTATCGACAGAATGTACGCACCCGCGTCAGATCTGAGGACAATATTTTATTTTATTTGAACATTGTACACATATGTGTGTTTGTATATTTAAAATATATATATTTTATGTATTCGTGTGTATCTATATATGCGCCCCCGCGCATTTCACCGAGACAAATTCATGTTATGTATCTAAATCTTGTCTATAAAACATCTGTGCACCCCCGCGCACTGGCATGTATATTTATATCTATACTACAAGTTTACAGAGATTATATTCCTTCTAGTGTAGTATCATCAATCCGGACGCACCCGCGGTCGGTCTGACAAGAAACTACTCTATTAACAACTGTTATACTATGTATGTACAGGGAAACCCCGTTATAACGAGCTCGCTTATAACGAGGTACCGTTTATAACGAGGAGAGTCCTTATATCAAATTATATAATCTAATGTAGACAATCTGTTTTTATGCTCTACCGTGGCTCCAAACTCACTATCTCGCATAAGCGAGTGCGTTCCTGATAGGTCAACAACGGACCGCTTCGAATGGCCGGTGCACACGGGCATTCAACCAATCAACGGGACAGTGGTGCGGCCCGCCTGCCGAACCAGCGTACGATACGTCGCCAAGACACTACCCCGACCAACCGGCCCCCAACGGCTGATTCCAACCCACGGTAGAACAGAGCCACCTTCTTGCTACAACGCTCATATCTACGTATCAATTTCAGGGCAAGGCGCCCGTATGTTCAATCAATAATAGTAAATATATAATCCATTGCGGATATAGTATCGGAAATAATATCGCTAGTGATATTCGTTTGTCTCGCAATGTATGGTCAAACTAGGAATCTAAAAGATCATGACGTTTCGTATGCCGCTGCAATACTATGTCAAATGATATAATCTAATGTAGACAATCGGTTTTTATGCTCTACCGTGGCTCCAAACTCACTATCTCGCATAAGCGAGTGCGTTCAACAACGGACCGCTTCGATTGGCCGGTGCACACGGGCATTCAACCAATCAACGGGACACTGGTGCGGCCCGCCTGCCGAACCAGCGTACGATACGTCGCCAAGACACTACCCCGACAGGGCAGGTCACGAGAAAATATCTATCCAGAATTTAATAACTGGACTATTCTGGGAATGGAAGAGAGTTTGTATCTTTGAGTTCTGGTTCTTGGGATGTGATACAGATTCAAAAAAGTTGTCTGTATTGATCGAGTAAGAGTTGTTGAAACCACGAGACCCAGTTTTCACTTTCCATAGATTGAAGTTCAACCCAGTCCATTTGAGTAATCCACTGTCCAAACGATCTAATGGCTGATTCACGAAAAGGGCGGTAGGAGATGGTGCGAGAGGTGGCTTGAGGAAGTCCTTCCTTAGGCAGGAGATGAACAACTCGATGATCACTTCTCGCGATCGGTGCCGAGATGCGTGGTACTGAGAACAGTTCAGGAACATCAGTAAAATTTGTATCCAAAATCGCATTGCCTCTGGTGGGTAGTGTGACAATCTGTTTGAATGATGTATTCTGCTCGAAGTCGAGTCAAAGTCATTGAAATCGCCCATGATAACGACCGAAGTATTGATCGATCGTAATCGGATACTATCGATCATGTCAATCAAATGGTCGTTTAACTGTTCCTGGAAATTAGACCTAGGTGGAGAGTAAACTATGTCACAGAGTGACTTCGTTTTAAGAAAATTGGGTATCCACACTTGATACATAAATTCAGTATTTAATGTGTGAGTATGTGTTTTAGGCTATAAGGCACCGGATCTGTATATATTTAGTGTGCACACAAGCACACTGTTAAGGGTTACTGATGTATGATTAAGCTTAAGATAGAACCAAGGATATCCTTGATGGAATAATAGGGAGTGTGTTCATGCTAAGTGAAAATTGTATAGAGAGAGTGTGTACAGAAGCTGAATGTTTATTGTACACGTGAGTGAAGTGGAGATGGGACAATTGTGAAAGTGTTCATTCAAAGTGATAGATGAATAGCTTTGGTATATAGGCCTAGGGTATATTTAGGGTAGTCAATGCAATTACAGGGGAACTGGTTTTGACTAGTTTTGTGTGGGTAATCTCCAATGAGATGCATTTAGTATGATTTTGGCGGGAATATCTTTTTGTTATTGTGCGCTGGATGTGGGTGCTGTGGTTAACTTGAATATGAGAGAAGAGTCAAGTGGCACAGATAGCCATCAGATATTGAGAGAGCAAGACGTGCATGTCAGGGTGAGCATGGATACACCAGGGAATAGCCAAATTCTGTGCTAGAGCTGTGAAGTTCTTAAAGGCATTTCACCTTATGCTATGTACCCTGGAAAGCTACCAAGAACCACCATACTGGGTAGAGTCACCCTTGCCGTCACCATAACTCTTCATCAATCCATCTGTCAACATCAATTCTGTAAGTTTTCTTGAATTAATGTTGTTAGACATTTAGTCATATGTTTGTTATAGATCTATCGCTCATACAATCAATGCGATATATTATACCAGCTGTAATATCAGTTAACGTTTACTATATAATTTGACGATTATATGTATTATTGAGATGATTTCATATTTATGCATACAGTTATTAGTTTCTAATTTCAAGGCTTTAAAGGGGTAGTTTAGTTTTGGTAAGGCTGAACTTTAGTAGCCAAAACCTGCACAGTAACATTATAAGCTAATAGTTATAACTCCACCATGCTCGAAAGGTATACAAAATTACAAACGACCAAGTAAAACGCCTGTTATCATTCAAAAAGAGCCATTAAAACACAAGAGGGCGCTTTTTTAAAAGGCATTGGTTTCAACCATTTTCAACCCAAATTATGCATGTGATGTTTTGTTGATATAATGATTAAATAGCGAGATCATCAACAACCATTTAAAAAACGCTTTTGAAATTTTTTGAAAAAGTGCAAGCATTTTTAAAAAAAATTCAAAAAATCATCTAATTATTTGGGCCCCAAATAATTATAAGATCAGATATATTTATTGATATTTCAGCCGTTTCTGGGTCGATTTTGACCAAATAAAGTTTATTCTGCCATTAAAATTGCATGTTCTCTCAAATTCGACACTCAGTTTTTCATTACCTCACAAAAAATTGCGATGTGCAGCACCCTCTCTACTAAAACTAAACTACCCCTTTAAAACACATAACTTTAAAGTTTAATTGTATTTTAGTGATGTTTCGAAAGCTTGATACATTTGATGTTAAGAAAATGTTATGCAATTAAACAGCATGACCATAATTGAATACCCCTTGATTTTTGTGTGAGGCTTTTGGGTATAATGATTTGAGATATTGCGCTTTTATATATGTGAAGATTAGATGAGTTCACAAAGTATTTTTGTTTTACATGTGTAAATGTTATACATGTGTTTTATATTTGTGATTTTGGCTGTACTATAAATACATGCATTGCCATACTTATTACTGGATAGCTAGCGTTTAATTGTAAAATGGATGAAGCAAATGTTAGGAATTATTGGCATTAACCTTCCCCATTCCCCATTAGGAACCGGCTAGGCTCCTATCCGCCGTTCATCCGACCCGAGCTCCAATGCTCCAACCGTCAAACCGGCTTCCATCCGACTCCGAGCTGGCTCCACTTCACTTCACTCATCTCCACTACGGGCATAGATCTCCACAGTATCGCGGTGCAGTCGTCGATTGTCATCCACGACGCTCGTCAAGGGGAATCAAACCACCGCGCGCTTCACATCATTGCAGTCTGGGTCTGCAACTTCGACGCGATGAACTCTCGCGAGCATTACAGCCGACGCCCATACCTTCATGTTTTTTTCTCCACAGACTGGGTCTGCAACCTCTCCAGAACTCTTTAAGGTGCTATTCACCCAGTAATGTATCCCAATAAGGCATAACAGAAATAATAATGTAACTCAACTACCCCTGATTATTATTATTTTGTGATTAATGGCGCCAGGTAAATTATGTTTTGTTTAGTTCATTAATTGGATCCAATTACTTTTGTTTTGTTTGATTCAGCTTGTAAAACGATTATGTTGTAATTAAACTGCTTTGTTTTATGTTTTGTTGGTATTGACCAATTACAAGAATTTGATTGGATCAATTACCATTTGAAAAACCAGAGCTTACATTTATACTTTTACATTTATACTGCCAAGTATGTGCTTTCATATTGATTTATATATTCTACGTGTGTTAATTTCAAACCAATGATGTTTTAATGATAATTAAAAGAATATCTTGAATTATATATTCCGTATGTCGTTGCCTTATTTCTTTGAGTACTAATCACATATAACAGAACCACACCTATCAAGTCAGACTTGCTAAATACAGTATCTAGATCTGACAAACTACACCTATGATGATGCTCTTGGCGAGAGGGAATCGTTTCGAAGAAGTCAATCGAATCCACATTACTTCTAAACAAGCTGGAACTTGATCTGCAAAAACCTCGGTCACATTCAGATCATCGCGAACATACAGACAAACACCTCCTCCAAGCCGGCTGCCGCGATCGCGATGAAACTGTTTATAACCGGTTAGTTGACAAGCTGTTGCTGGTTTCTCCAAGGAAAACCACGTTTCAGTTACTGCAACCAAATGTGTGGTCTTATATAACGAGTGCAGGGTTAATTCCAAATCATCAATATTGTTGTTGAGTGACCGCGCATTCACGAGAATTACGGAAGGTGTACAAGTCTTGCGATCAACAGGCTCCGGATACACAAGGGTTTTGGGTCGAAGTTCATCATGACCAAGCCTCGAAATTTCATTTCGAGGCATCGAAATCACGCGAATCTGCTTTTTGATGTTGACACCTGCACGACAACCTCGAGTTCTTTTGATTCCAATACTTGTAATAGTTTCAAAAACTTCATTGTGTAGACACGTATTGGTGTTGCGTAATCGACAGAGTTCACTACGGTCATATTGAGTTTTCTGTGTTCCGTAATGGACGACACTTGCCATTGTCACAACGGTGAGCGTGATAGTACATAACAAGAGAAACAGCACGGGCGTCGGCGTACGTGTACAGCGGCTATGTAGCATTTTTACAATTAATAAACGTAGAGGTGGATGTGCTATATATATGTGTCCCGTCATTCTCAGAGGAGCCAAAAGTCGCGCGAGTTCGAACCTCAGAAATCATAATTGATTTGAAATTGCATTAAAATGTCGAAAAAATATTATTAGTTCAGGCCTTTCCCTGATATTTGTTCTACCAGTAGGCAAAATCTCCAGTAAAAATATTTAGTGGAAAGGTGACAATTAAGGAGAGTTTTGAAGCATGTTTTTTGCAGGTTTGAAAAGTTTGCTTTCCAAAATTCTTTGCACCCAAAAGCGATCGATATTAAGCTCCGCCTCTTAACAACCCCTTTGTGCCAAGTTGCAAATCTTGCTGGCGGTCAAGAGTGGCCAGCGCACATCGATATTCTGTAATCCCTATTCACCTACTGACTCAAATGGCCTCCTTTGTTTATCCCTTTGAGCGAGCCGCGCGTGCCGCTTAGTGCATAAACTAAAAATGTTGTTTACAAATTGGCGATATGTTTACAAATAAACGAAAGCCCAATTTATACAATCCGGTCTACCCTCCTGGACAGGGAAGTAATGTCAAGAAAAGAAGAGGTATTAGTTAAACAAATAAGACAGATAATACTACATGGCGATGACTTCGCTGGGTTTGAACAATTCATTCTTAGGGTTCCATTAATGAAGTTATCATGTTATCAAAGTTATCATGAACTCTTATGTAGGAAGGAAAGTGCGCCTAAATAGTGTAACGTTTGGTACAGGGTAACGCTGTCGTTGAGGCGTGCACCAGTCGCAGCTTTATTTGTTGCGGTATGGTTTCATCAAAGGGATGGCTGCACTACCTGTCAATATCGATTAGTTGAACAATAATGAGAGCATGTCCACGGGGGAGCGGACCACCTTTTGTTGGGTAAAAGTGCTCGCTATTGTATCCTGTGCTCGGTGTGTACTTGAATCCAAGTTTGTCATTCCAAAATCACTTAAATTTCGATTAAATCTTTACATATCTCTACAAAGCATGAATTATATTCAACAATTTTTGGAGGGAAGGTGTAAATCATACATATCTACTGATATGCAAGTTTTCAAGAAAATTGGATAAAGGTTGCTACCACATTCTATTCATGCAACTGGTTCAAGAACGGCTTGATTAGAAAGCTAATTTCACTCTCGAAACGGATGTAAAACTTCTTGAGCGATTTTCTCTGCATTTTATTTCCAGACCGTTCAAAATTGCCCTTAGAAAAACGTCAATAACTCCGCGTTGCAGAATCACTATGATACCAATTGTATATCATATTAAAGCTTAGATAATGCTGATCCGAACTAGATAAAAATCCAGAAAATTATTTGTTCGACTTCTGGTTCTTCTAGCCGTGACGGGTCACATGTACATACTTCTATTAATTATGAGTATGTGGAAATTGAAACAGACATAGAAATTCAATTAGTAAATATATATTATGGAGATAGTCACTTAGCAGTCGTTAATTATTATAACCCATGCATCCTTGAGGAATCCTCCATTGCAAGGGGTGGAAGATGGCAACCTTCACGTGGTCCACCCTTTTTGTTAAACCTTCCTTACTAATGCCATCAACCAGACATGCGCAACCAACAACCTAGTGTATCAGCGATGACTTCCACAAGTCAACCTACGAATGGCCCTCCTCAGTGCAAAACGTCCCGTAATGGCCATTTTCAAGGCCAACCATCTCGCATAATAGGGACATCTCTCCGCATATACGAAATTAATGCGGAAGGTATGTCACGCGCAAAAAGTGACTACCTCGCTAGATCAGCAAAGGATCTCGACATAGACATTATCCTCCTACAATAAACCCATATCCGTAATGAGACGTGTGCATCTAAGCTCAGCATGTACGGCTTCAAGCTCATTGCGGCCGTGCACCACGCCAAGTATGGAGTTGCTACCTACCTAAGACATGACCTGACAGACTTTTGTGTCCTTGAGGAATCCTCCAATAATGACATCTTCACGGCCACCGTGAAAGTTGGAGATATAACAATCACAAGCATATACAAACCACCAAAAACAAACTGGCCCTCTCCTGCACTTCAGACCCATGCCCACCCTGAAGTCCATGCTGGAGATTTCAATAGTCACCACTCATCCTGGGGCTATGCCAAAGATGACGAGAATGGAGAGCAACTAAATATGTGGGCATCAGCCTGCGACCGTTACCTCCTTCATGATGTCAAACAACCGGGAACTTTCCACTCAAGCAGATGGAGAAGGGATTACAATCCGGATCTCTGCTTTTTGTCCAAAACCAACGATGGCCGCCCACTACATGCATCTCGTAAGATACTTCCTCTCTTCCCTCATAGCCAACATCGTCCAGCTTTGATCCATATTGGTGTAGAGATCCCTCTTATCCAATCAAAGCCCCAACCACGATGGAACTTTAGGAAAGCTGACTGGAAAGCCTTTACAGATGACGTGGAGGAGCAAATCACCAATCTTGAACCAGTCCCCAAAAGCTACACATCCTTCTGCCATATTCTCAAGGACACCGCCAAGAAACACATCCCTCGCGGCTTTCGTAAAGTCTACACACCTTGCTGGCTGCCAGAATCAGAAGAGCTCCTCAAACAGTGTGAATCCACTGGTGATCCATATATTGCAACAGAACTCTTGGATTCCCTTGACACAGCTAGACAAAAGCGCTGACAAGAGACTGTAGAAGATCTCAACTTTACACACTCGAGTCGGAAGGCTTGGAACCTTCTTCGACATCTTGGAGCAGCAACCCCTGTTCAACATCAACCTCCTAAAGTAACAGCAAATGCTATTGCTTCACGCCTGCTCCTCAATTCCAAGGTACCTTTTACAAAGGCATCACGTAAAGAAGTCAAGAAGAACCTTTCCAAGTCCTACTCAACATCAGCAAAGACTTCCCCACTTGCAAGACCTTACACTAGAGAAGATGTCGACATTGGTCTCTCATCCACAAAATCAGGGAAAGCACTGGAATTGATGGAATCTACCCAGAATTCCTGAAGAACCTTGGACCAAAAGGCCGCGGCTGGCTGGCCTCATTCTTCACATACATCCACTCTTCCGGAGTTATCCCAAAGGCTTGGAGAGAGGCTAAAGTGATTGCGATCATTAAACCAGGGAAACCTGCGAACGACCCTGCAAGCTACCGTCCCATATCTCTTCTGTGCACATCCTACACATTGTTCGAGTGTCTCCTTCTGGTCAGGCTTAGCCCATTGGTAGAACCTGTGCTTCCAAAGGAGCAAGCAGGCTTCAGACCAAAAAGGAGCTGTTCCGACCAAGTCCTAGCCCTCACTACCTTCATCGAGGAAGGATATCAGCGCGCCCTCAAAACGGGTGTGGCACTGATTGACCTCTCATCAGCCTACGGCACTGTATGGAGACATGGCCTGCTACTCAAAGCCTCCCGCATCTTCAAGTGTCAGACAACTATGCGCATCCTTGCTTCCATACTCAGCAACAGAAGATTCAGAGTTTCACTTGGAGGACAAACAAGCTCGGCTAGAACCCTCAACGACCGCCTCCATCAAGGATCTGTCTTGGCCCCGATGCTTTTCAACATCTATGTAAGTGACATGCCGGAGACCACTTCCAAGAAATTTGCATATGCAGATGATCTTGCATTAGCTACCCAATCCACCGATTTCAACGTACTTAGTACAACCCTCACCGAAGACATGAAGAAGATGGAGGACTACTTCACCTACTGGCGCCTTCGTCCCAATCCCAATAAGACTACAAGCACTGCCTTCCTCCTTAGTAACCGACAAGCGAAAACAGAACTGAAGGTCACCTTCTGTGGCAAAACAGTCAAGCACGAAGAGTTCCCCAAATACCTTGGAGTTACCCTGGACCGCAGCCTCACCTATCGTGAACATCTCAAGAGGGTTTCTGGAAAACTGAAGAATAGAGTCAACATTATCCGGAAGCTCGCAGGAAACAGCTGGGGTTCAGGCACACAAACCCTTCGAACAGCCTGTATAGCACTAGTCTACTCTGTTGCAGAGTACTGCTCACCAGTGTGGACAGAGAGCTGCCATACCAAGAAGGTAGATGTAATTTTGAACTCGGCTATGAGAATAATTACTGGCACCCTTAAGTCGACACCTCTTCAATGGCTTCCTGCTCTCTCCCACATCGCTCCCCCTGGAGTACGCATACAGGAGACAATGCGCAAGGAACTACACCGCACCTCCACCAACCCAGACCTACCTATCCACGAGGACCTAGGGAACCTACCCAAAATGCGCCTTAAATCACGGACACCCTTTTGGACTTCTGCAAAGTCTCTAGAAGAGTTTGACCTAACAGGAGAATGGCGCAAAACCTGGGCGGAATCCGACTTCCCTAACCAAGACCTTGTACAGGACCCTACGTCAGAGCAAGCAGGCTTCAACCTCCCCAGAAAGCAATGGGTGACTCTGAACAGGATAAGAACACTCCATGCAAGGTCAGCCCATCATCTCCATCGATGGAAAATGAAAGACAGCCCTGCATGTGACTGCGGGAATCCAGACCAGACAGTGCAACATGTGGTAAATGACTGCCCTCTCCGACGTTTCCCTGATGGTTTTGAGGGGATTCATCAGAAAACATATGCTGCTCTGACCTGGCTGAGAAACCTAGACTTGAATTTATAAAATGTGCATATATGTCATACGAACCAAACAAACAAACATAACCCATGCAATGATATAACTAACGACATTTTAGATACATTGGTTAAACATGTTAAAAATATAGAAAAATTATTGATAGTGGGAGATTTGAATTCCCATAATAGTTTATGGGGAAGTGAAACAATTGATAAAAATGGACGATTGATAGAAGATTGTTTGTTGAAACAGAATTTGGTTGATTTAAATGATGGATCTGGTACACGTCTTGACCCCATTTCGGGGAGAACGTCATGTTTGGAACGTCAAGTGACCACTTCCCAGTCTGCATTCAATATAGTGTTAATAATATGGAAAAAGAAAAAAAGGATAATCCATTTTTTAGGTGGTCCTTTTAAAAAATGGATTGGACAGCCTTTCATAGACTGAGAGAAGAAAGGATGAATATTGAAACATTATATGATGATGATGTAAATGTATTTAATGCAAACTTAATGGAATGTTTATATGATATATTAAATGAGTTATTAAGTAGAAAGAAAGGAAAGGGGTGTAATGCAGTCCCATGGTTGACAGAAGAATGTAATGTAAAGATAAAAGCAAGAAACAAGGGAAAAAATAAATTGATACAATTTTGATAAGAAAAGAGAAGCTCAGTGGACTATACGGCAGGCAAAACGAACATTTTGGTTAAATTATGCCATGAAATTGAATCGTTTTACATCTGTTTCGGAATTATGGAATTTTATTCGAATGTTAAATGGTAATACAGGTAAGAAAGTCAAACAAATGTCGGTAATATATAAAGGAGAACAGGTGATAGTAAATTACCAGGATAAAGCTGACGAGTTTGGAGAGTATTTTACAACCATTGGAAACTCGGTTAGTGGTCATAAGACTAAGAAGAGAGAAGTGCTTGAAGCGTTTAAGCAAATAGATGGTGAGAAAAGTTGTAATAATACTTTTGATTTGGTAATAAATGAACCATTCACAATATTGGAGTTGGAAAAGACTTTGAAGGAGAAAAAAGTATCGACTCCTGGGGAAGATGGCATAACTTATGAAATTTACAAAAAAATGTCAAAAATTGCCAAGAAGGTCTTGTTGAATTTATTTAATAAGATATGGGCCCCGTTGCAGAAAGAGATACAATCGATGGTAAGTTACGATTGATCGTAAGTCAGACAATTTACGCGTTTCAACCATCAGATTTGCGCATCTAGAACACGTGATCTGACTTACGATTAATTGCAACTTACAATCGTTTGTATCTCTTTCTGCAACGGGGCCATGGAGTACTGGCTTTGTACCAGAACAATGTAAACATGCGATTTTAATTCCTGTATTGAAGTTGAATAAGAATGCTACTAGGACGTCATCTTACCGACCTATTTCTTTGTTATCTTGTTTTATGAAAATTATGGAGAGTATGGTAAAAGAAAGATTACAATGGTATTTAGAAAAGAATGAAATATTAAACAATAATCAGAGTGGCTTTAGAAAAGGTCGAGGCTCTATAGATAATATTGTGCATTTAGAAAATGAGATACAAAGACATTTACGAGTTGGTATGAAGACTCTAGCAGTATTTATTGACTTGGAAAAAGCTTACGATACCCTGTGGACGAAGGGACTCATTGTTAAGCTTAGTAATATAGGCCTTAAAGGATATATTCTTGTTTGTTTAAGGAATTATTTGTTAGACCGTACATTTCAAGTTATGCACCCCAAAAATGGCTTACCTCAAGGTAGCATTCTTAGTTCTTTATTGTTTAATGTGATGTTGAAGGATATCCCTACGCCCCCTAACATTCATAATTTGGTTTACGCAGATGACTGTGTCATATGGAAATCTGGTTATGATATAAAGACGAATACGCAATTGATACAAAATTGCATCAATACATTGGATTCATGGTTTTTGTCATGGGGTTTGAAAATGTCTCTAGAGAAAACAGTTCCTGTCCTCTTTTCTAATAAGTCAAATGACGATATTAAATTATATTTAAGATAACATGAATTGCTACCTGAAAATCAGCATAAGTATCTTGGAGTTATATTTGATAAACGCCTTACTTGGCGGCCTCACATAACATATGTTGCAAATCGGTGTAAACGTAAATTAAATGTAGTCAAGAGTTTAGCTCATGCTAAATGGAGTGGGGATGCTAAAGAACTGTTGATGGTATATAAATCTCTGATTTTATCAACCATAGATTACGCTTGCGAAGCTTACGATTCAGCTGCACCCAGTATTAAAAATATTTTAAATTCAGTTCAGTACCAAAGTGTATATGTATGTGCCGGCACACGCAAGAGGACATCTCTCAGAGACCTACAAGTGGAATTCGGAGAGATGCCCTTAGACTTACGAAGAGAAATGTTATGTTGTAGACTTAAAAAGCGTATTGAAAGTGTAAAAAATCATCCTTTAAAAGAGGATATTAAAGATTGTTGGCAATTTCATATATATGGAGGTAATAATTCTAAGACAGCCTTTGGCCAAAGATTAATGGAATTGATGACAACAACTGATTTTAAAGTTGAGGAGATGATTTGCTCCAGAATCCCTTTTTGCCACTTGAACGTACCCTTGATATCTATGGAATTACAGGATTATATTTGTAAAATAGACAATCAATTGTTTCAAAGGCAAGTAACAATATAAATGATAAATACAAAATGGAAAAATGATTTGCAAATATATACTGATGGATCCAAATCACCAGAACAGGAGAGTGCAGCCGCCGCCTTCTTTGTCCCTTACTATGATTATTCATCATCTAAGAGACTTTCAAATTATACATCCTCTTATAGGGCAGAGATGGCGGCTATTGTGCTTGATTTAGAATGGCTATATAATCATCCCAGTTTGTATATGGGGGCAGTTATTTTTAACGACTCTCTAAGTTCTTTACAAGCCATAAAGAGTTGCTGTATACGAAATTTTATATTTGTGTTCACAATTGAAGAATAAAGGATGCTTGTATATTTTGAATGGATTCCAAGCCATTGTGGACTAAAGGGTAATGAGATTGTGGATATAGAAGCGAAACGAGGTTTGAAAAAAAAATCGAAATTGATAATAAATTAGCAAGATATGAAGTTAATAGTGTTATAAAGAAATGGATGTATGTTAAATGGCAGAAAAGATAGGAAGGAACGGAATCATGTCTGAAAGAGGTGCAAAAAAATGTTAAGAGTATATATATATAATTATGTAAATTAAATAATAGAAAAAATGGAAGTATTTTGCATTGTTTAAGAATGGGAAACATTTGTTTAAATGTAAATTTATGTGTATTGAAAAAACACGATACTGGGTATTGCCCTAATTGTGAGGGTATATTTGAAACTATTACACATTTGTTGTGTCAGTGCCCAGAGTACATAGTTCAAAGGGCCATGTTGATGGCTGAAACAGGTTTATATGAAGAAGAAAAAATAATGTCTTTGTTAAATTCTTTAGAGCGTCCCATCCAACAAGCTCTTGTTGATTATGTGAAAAGAACCGGGAGATTACCCATATAATACCAGGCCTAAGAATGTTGTTATCGTTTCATTATTATGATAATAAGACGCCCACTTCCACATATGTGGCGGGAGTCCCGATGTGAGAGGTGGGCTCTGTTATTGAAAAAAGGAAATTGTTTATAATTGTTGTATATAAATGCATGAAGTTATTTGATTTCCTTTGGTTTCGTTTAATAATTATACTATTAAGAGGCCCACGACCACGACGTCCTGGAAATTCCCGTAGCTTTAATTGACCCCCCCTCTCTATGACGTATGAGGATTTTACAGACCGTAAACTGCGATGTTCCAACGAAATAGTGGACATTGCTTGTTGACACCCCTTCCTGGTGGATCACAAGCAGCGTTTGGCGTGTAGTCAATGACGTTGGAAGGAGTATGGCCTAGAGAGCCTCTGTGCCAATTTTGGTTGAAAATTGTACAGCCAACTCTGAGAAATGTCACATAATGATGACATGTTGGACATACGACTTTGGAGAGGGAAAGGGGCCAATCATCAAATGTCCTGCCTCTCAAAGCTTAAAACAAATGGCTAAATTAATTAATGCAAATTCATGCAGCCATTTATTGTAGATTGGTAGTTAGGAAACGATACAAAGTCATTATTTTAATTCTAAAATGGTTCATTAGGCGCCAAAAATAGGGGGAAAAATGAAGTTGGATAAACAAATATATATATTCCAACTTTATGACCAACAGTGGACATGTTGTACATGTTGTTGTAATAGAGAATATTGTGTGCCAGGCAGCCACTCATTTTTATTTATTTAGTAACACAATGTTCTTTTCACTAAAGTGACCACTTACATGAACAGATACAAGGTACATGTATGATGCATGATATTAACAACAATTGTTTGTATTGGGGGGGGAGGTAGTCGTAAGAAATTGTTGAATCCAAGACTGAGAATTTACGATATTTTAAAGACCAGGTCCGGCCAAAATTTTCGCGGCCCAGACCAGGACCCATTTGTTGCGAATGTGAGACCGAGAATTGTTGACATTTTGAGACGGAGACCAACAACAACATCAACATTTTAACATTTATTTCAGATAAAAATCAGATACAAATTTGTACAGTTACAATGTAACAGGTAACACCTATAAGACACACACGAAGCTTTTCGAGTAAGGGCACCCAGCATGTTATATTAATTAAGAGATACACTATCACAATTAAACACAATATAGTTTTCACATACGTATAATATAATATGAATATAAAGAAAATAAAAATGACAAGGAATGGAAATAATTTAATACAAAATAAAATGCATACAAAATGCAGAAGGTTAATTTACCAAAAAAAATGAAACATTACAAACAATAATAATTTGCAAAGAAACCTACGAAACAATATAGATATAACATTGAGCAATAATAATTAAACAGATTAAAGCAACAACTAAAACAACACAATTTACCAACAACACGAAACATGATAAACGGGTATAGGCCTACGTGATTTCAATAAAATAATAATAATGTGATTAAAATGTAATCAAAAGAAAGATTGGCAAGTCATAACAAATGGAATCATAGTACGGAAGATGTTAGTCATCGTGGTGCTAAGATAAAAAAAAAAAGAACGAATAGATCGGTTGTCTCATGATGTATGCAAACTGGTGTATTGCGACGTTTCGGCTGCGAACTACTAGCCTTCATCTGGCAATGGAATCATATTGAAAAAGTAATGATAGACAGGATGGGTACATATAAATAAAATGCAACATGCACAATACAATTTTTTTTAGTCATAGCTAATTTTTTCGAATCCGAGACCGAGAATTTTCGACATTATCGAGACGGAGACCATGCAGGTCCAGTCCCGAATTTTTTAGGTCGAGACTTTGCGGGCCGAGACCAGGGTTCTTTGCACTTTTCGAGGCGGAGACTATCAATAATGCCGGTAGAGTCCGATAAAATGAGCCCCGTTGCAATTTTAAAAGGGGGATTCAAACCCAACCCCCCCCCCCCTCCCTAAACAGTAATTTTTGGGCAAGGGGGTGGGGGGGGGGGGTTGAACCCCCTTGGGTACGTCTATGGGTGTCGGTGAATATTTGAGGGGTGTTTCGGCGAAGCATTTTCAAGGGGGCTGTCGCGTGAAGATTTTTCGAGGAATACGGTGTCCGCAAGAATTTTTGAAGGGATAGTGGGGAGGGGAGGAGGGTTCAAATCCCCCATAACAGTCATTTTTTGGTCAAGGGGAGAGGGGTTGAACCTCGAACCCCTGCTGGGTACGCCTACGACTCATACTGTAGTTTGACAGAATACAGATTGTGCTAATATAATGGTACAAACCCTCAATTTTATGGTAATCGTGCAGTCTGTGATACAATAACATAATTTGGCACAAAGACAAATAATGTGTCACAAATGGTTCATTTTGTGTTAAAACGACAAAACAGCTCAGAGTATAGCTTGATGGGACATATGACACAAACTGTTCATGTTATGATACAAGCAACGGATTAACTCTAAATATAGCTCGAATGGGCACAAATTGCTTCTTTTCTAATACATGCGCTATACTTAGTACAAACATGCCAGAAAGGGTACAAATTGTCCAGTTTCGGATACAAGCCCAAATATTGATTACGGAAGCAAACGGTGTAAGAGTTTGATGCCGCGACAAACGCAAAATGGCTGCAACAGCAAAGAGCGCCCGTTTTACGGGCGCAAACAGCTAGTCCACCTATAATAATACTCTAACGCGACGAAGGGGGTAGCGCGTGCTTTTCCTATGGGCGATTTTTGAAACGCACCTCCTCTTTTCATGGCGCTCCTCGATAGATAGATAGATAGATAGATATATCGGTATTTATTGAACAAAATTAACAAGACTGTAGTCCGAAGACTAAAATGCCTTGCGTACATGAACATATTGTATGAACATACATGAATAAATAAATTACAACACAATAAAAATATAATTTAACATCAAAATACAACAAAATGATACATATTTATGAATGCATTTGGCAAGAAAGGCACTAACATTAAAAATGTGACTATTATAATATGCATATTCTCATTTAATTTTAATTTTAATATAACAATAACAAAGAACCAATTTACTAATTCGTTACTTACTTTTAAATATATATGTAATACTAACTAAATATTGAATTTAACAAGATGTAAATTAATACAGTTCATGTATATCTTTTGAAAAATTACAATAATAAGCATCACAAAAATGCAAAAATAAGAGCATGGAAATTATTTAATTAAAGGATATCAAATCCCACTATCTATTTTATATCATATTCCTAACATAAATTAAGTTTATCATACTCAATAACGAGTAGATCTAACAATCAAATGTAATATCAAAAGGGAAGCAATACAGGGTATAAAGATTGAGTAATAAAACAAGTCTTAATTCATGTTATAATCCTAACACAAATTAAATTTATCGTATTCCATTTATACAAAGTACATTATTACAAACTATGTTTAATTAAAATTGAGTAAATAAAATTGTTTAACTTGTATTATATTCTTAACAGAAATTAAATTTAACATTCAATAGCAAATCCAAAGTATCATCAATCAAAATTGAATAATTAACTTAATTTTATCTTACATGTACATTATATCCTGAACATAAATTAATTTGTTATCATATTCAATAACAAATACAAGGTATATTAATACAGAGTATCTTCATATGTAATTGAGAAATTAAATAATTTTATTATGAATGTTTCAATAACAGATACAAAGTACATTAATTAATACAAAGTATTTTCAATTAAAAATGAGACTTGATTAAAAACGTTCTTATGTAATATGATATAAAAGGAGGCAATACAAAGTATCTTTAAAAAGATTGAGTAATTAAACGAGTTTTAATTTTTGTTATATTCCTAACCCAAATTAAATTTATCGCATTCCATTTATACAAAGTACATTATACAAAGTGTCTATAATTAAAGTTGATAATTAACAAGTTTTAATTTGTATTAAATTCTTAACACAAATTAAATTTAACATTCAATAACTACAAAGTCCATTATTACAAAGTATCTTCAATTGAAATTGAATAATTGACTAAATTTCATTTTTATATAATATCCTTAACATGAATTAAATTGATCTTATTTACTAACAAACACAAGGATCATTAACAGTTTACAAGGTATTTTCAATTAAAAATTGAGATTTAGTTGAATGCATCTTTATTTTATAATATATTCTTAACATTTATAAATTAAATTGATCATATCAATAACAAATAAATCTAATGATTAAATGTGATATTAAAAAGTACATTAATTGAGTAATCGAATGAGAGATGGAATCGAGGATTGCCTATAACGTTGGGTCCGAGTCTGAGGCATATGGAGGATTTGAGAATTCCGTAAATTTAGACCGGTTAAATCAAAACGAGTTTGGGGCAATAAATGGCGATGACGATCAGAAAGCAAAAGAGATTTAGCAAATTGAGTTAAAATTAAAGTGCGACGATCACAAAGGGTTTCGAGGTTGAACCTTTGTAAAAGAACACGGTATGAGTCAGACTCGGGCCAACAAATCATTTTAAGGGCTCTCCTTTGAACACGTTCAATTTGATCACTTTGACTAACAGTAAGACCAGGGCTCCAAACAGGGGCAGCAAACTCCAACAGTGGTCGTATATACATGGTAAAAATTAACACTAAATCAAGAGTTTTGAAACCATTTCTTTTCAACTTACAGAGAACAAACAAACGCCGAGAAGCATTACTGACCATCCGCTTGACCTGTTGGTCCCACTTTAAATCATTTTGGATAATAACCCCAAGAAGTTTAAAGGGGTATTCCGGGCCTGATAAAACCATTCGTTATTTGAATAAGCAGAATAAGAGGCATAATTGGTGAAAATTTGATCAAAATCGGACAAGAAACACGGGAGTTATACCTATTTGAACATCATGTAGTAATGAGCGATCGTTTCAAAATTGCCGCCATATGCAACATCAATGACGAGCAACTCGCCATGGCTTTAGTACATGAAAATACACTTATTTCTCATTTTCGTTACTAAAAATTAATTTTTCTCTGCTTGTTTTCACGAACTCATAGAAGAATATCGATGGGCCAACCTCTTTGGAATTGTAAGCTCATAAATTTGCTTTGTTATTAAGAAATTTTTTTATTTTTTTTTTATTTCCATGTAGAAGTCAAAATGGCTGCAGCTCGCAAGTGACGTCACGATCGATAGCAATTGCGAACGATACTAAAAATCGGAGCAAAGTTCATCCTGTCATAACTTTTTTATTGCTCTACCGTTTTGGCTCAGATTTTCGATCATGATTCTTCATATCCACTTCATTTTATAGCAAACATCACATTTCTGGGGTGGAATTCCCCTTTAATTGAATTAACAACTTCAAGAGGGGAACCATTAATCATAAGTTGCAAAGGAGGAGGAGGCTGTTTAAAAAAGGAAATCTGCATCAATTTACACTTTTCATCTTTTAAATTCATATCATTTAATAAACACCAATCAGAAAGCATATTAATGTGTGTTTGCATTTGAGATTGC
>JBAMJV010013992.1:0-27036 GCA_037951105.1 Echinarachnius parma
CAAATATTTAGTATTCATATCAGGCGCTATATAATTAATAAAAACATTAGTATTATAAAAACAAAATAACGGGAATACTGCCATTAATGTATAGAATGACAACTGAATGTAAATGACATTAGAAGAGGAATAGCCCATCAAGTTCAATGCACGTATTGCATGAATAAGCATGCATGTACTTAAGCTGGTTAATCAGGCCGGGTTCATATTGCCTACGAGGCGAGGGCTATAGGCTACCCCCCCCCCCCCCCCCCCCACTTGCCCCCGCCAAAACACATACACACACCAAGCGTTTTGAATGAAAACAATATTCAGGCAAAACAGTCACATTGGGGGGGGGGGGGGGGGGAGGGGCCAAAACTTAGCAAATTTGGGGGTGGGGGTATCAGATTTATATTCGTGCAAAAAGCTCAGCCCCTCTGGAAACAATTATTTGCCTGTACGGTCAGTTATACGCCCATGATCATGCTAACAAAAACACATTAGAAAATCGATAAGATATTAGTCACACGCCCATAATTGTGGAAACAATGCTAGAATTTTATCACATCTGTTTGCTCTCTCTTTAGATCAAGTATGTGGATACATGCATTATTGTTATGCATTATTGGTATAGATGATTTTATAATTAGGCTATTAATAATTGCAATAATATTGTGGTGTTTCAATGTGTTTTTCAATGTAAAACACGTGCAATTCAGCTTGTTGTTTGCTGCCGAACGTGTTGATTATGTATTAAATAAATAAATCAATCTATCTATCAATACATCAATAAATAAATAATTTAAATATATACATTATAATACATTACTATGAAAGTTCATCTGTATTGGTAGTTAATATGAAATCTATTTTAAACTTTTGATCACAATACAAATATTTACCTCCGAAATTTTCGGCTGTCATCTACGGCCTTCGTCAGCGATGTGACCCGACTTGACCTTTCGTGACGTAACGATCGATCAACGGGTCGTATACATTCGGTAGCTTGTATCGCCGAGAGAGGGGTGAAGGAAGCAATCTACATCCGGGCCTTTCAACCTTCACTGAACCGAGACGGGGGGCGATACAAGCTACCGAATGTCTACGACCCGTTGATCGATCGTTACGTCACGAAAGGTCAAGTCGGGTCACATCGCTGACGAAGGCTGTAGATGACAGCCGAAAATTTCGGAGGTAAATATTTGTATTGTGATCAAAAGTTTAAAATAGATTTCACATTATAATACATGGTAATTATAAATATGATTTTTGAATATATGGTAATTATATACATTTACGTTAATATATTGAATTGGCAAGAGTATCACTTAAATTACTCAATAAACACCAACGTACATTACAAGGTCAGATAAAGTATATACACCCTTTTTATAGTGTAGGTTTTCGCGTCCATGTTAACACTTTTGTCATTCAATTTCATAAATGTGTATTCGTCCGGAGAAGCCGAGTGTACCAATGCAAACTTCAAGTTCGTCTATTGTCGACCCATTTCACAAAAAGTCCATTCAATTTAGTAATTTGTCACACATAATCGTCCAGTACAATTCAAATTTGTCAGTCACAGATGTATTCAGCAACTGTGACCTACGAATTTGAATTGTAATCGACGAAAATGCGTGACGAACGACTAAATGGAATGGACTTTTTGTGAAATTGGTCGACAATAAACGAAATTGAAGTTGGCATTGGCACGTTCTCGACTTCTCGGGACGAAATTGAAGTACAGATTTATAAAAAAATGAATGACAAAAGTGTTAAAATGGACGGGAAACCTATATAATGACAGACATACCGTAGTACAACAAAATAATTCGACTAATATCATATCAAATTATTAATTAATTTCAGCATATGTTTTGCATGTTTGTACCTCCAAACTAACTTTATTGCATTTCATGTGTCAATCGGGTTACAATCAGCATCGCATTAAACAATAATCAACATAGCAATGATAACTAATACACGGGGTTACCGTATATACATGTAGTACAAAAAGATGATCCTTCAAGTTCCAAATGTCACGTTTTTTTTTAAGTGTTAACACAAATCATATAATGGGTACATCATTATAAGAGTTGAGTTTATACAAATCATCAAAATTATAATGATATAATTATATAATATAAAGGTATGTTTTTTCCGAAGGTTCATTATACAGATTTGAAAGTTAGTTATGCCGAAGGTTTGCTCTACAAAAGTTTCATTATTCCAAATGTAGATTGCTATTATACACACTTATTCTCACAATTGTGGGTCCATGCGCAAAGCGTTCGTAAGATGGCAACTCGAATCTGCTTTACGAATCTGAGTCACCTTTAAACTTAAAGGGTGACTAAATTACAAATGCATGTTGACTTTTGTTGATCTGTAATAATGAATACATCACATATCTTTTGACTTTTTGATGTACATTTTTGTCATATTTTTAATATTATTTTTTCTATTACTTTTATTATACCTGCTAAGCTCCACCCCTAAAAAAAACCTCCAGAAAGAAGCAAATGACTTTTGTGACATCATATGCCAGTCATTCATCAGTCAGCTAGATGAACAAAATACATTGGTATGTCCCGTCCCATCAACTGACCACCTATTCACAATAGCATTGCATGTTCTTATACAATCCCCACTCACCATGAAACGAAGGGTTTCAATGGAAACATGCAATAAGGTACTCAGTGGATAAGAACATACCACTGTCTTTTGTTCATGTTTATCTAGCTGACTGGTGGTTGACTGGCATATGATGTCACAAAAGTCATTTGCTTCTGGAGGGTTTTTTTAGGGGTGGAGCTTAGCAGGTAGAATAAAAGTAATACAATTTTTTTTTTAAATATGACAAAAATGTACATCGAAAAGTCAAAAGATGCGATGTATTCATTATAACAGATCAACAAAAGTCAACATGCATTTGTAATTTAGTCACCCGTTAATAGATTGTGTCCTCCTCCAGTCCCCCGGTGTTAACCCGTAGCTGCTTGTAGTACGTTACCACGACAACCACGCACGCGATCTGGAAAACAAATCATAAAATATAATTACACATTTCTGAAAGTATATTCATTATTCAGCACATTTGTTGCAGTAGAAATATTCAATATGTATTCGATGAAATGTACACAATCGTTTATCGAATTAAAGAAAATGTAGTCCTCTATACAGGCAGTGTATACATTTTATGATGAAATCCCTCATGCATAATAAAAAATATCGAAGTTTGTAAAGTACAAGAAAAATGCTATACAGTATAGCCTTCATGAATGTTGTTGAAATATCAACATATAGTCAAACATGTCTTTATTAGTGGTCACCTGTCTATAATAGCAGCCAACCTGCCTATTGTGGCCACAAAGAGTGATCCCCTGCAGAGTAAAACAATGTTAGTAAACCTGTCTCTATAGAGGTCACCTGTCTACAATGGCCACATTCGATATTTTATTTTGAATGTTTAACGATTTCATCATAAAATCTATACCCTGCCTGTATATACTTCACAGAATTAACAACACATTTAGAATATAACAAAACTATTTATGAGAACGTAAAGGCAGCTAGGAAAGCTATTAGGTTTATTGATGCTATCCCCGATGTAAACATAAATAATATACTTATAGGGAGGATATATAAATATTAATTATTTAAAAAACACTAAGAACGAAACAAAAATAATACTTACGTTTAGGAATTGGAGACCGAGCCAGAAGAGGAAGCCAGCTATCGACGCATCGGTGTAGAAACCCTGGACAGAATGAGATGGGGAGGAATCAATATCATCGAAATCGTTACATAAGCATTATTAGGACGAGAGTGAAAAGGTATTTTTTGTTCGTAGATTCCGTTAAGAATAAGTATTATGGGATTGTATACAAGAAGGTATATAAAGAAAGAAACAAATACAGAGTAACTAAACATGTTATTGCATTAAAGGGGTAGTTTAGTTTTGGTAGAGAGGGCGCTGCACATCACAATTTGTTTGTGAGGTAATGAAAAACTGAGAGTCGAATTTGAGAGAACATGCAATTTTAATGGCAGAATAAACTTTATTTGGTCAAAATCGACCCAGAAACGGCTGAAATATCAATAAATATGTCTGATCTCATAATTATTTGGGGCCCAAATAATTAGATGATTTTTTTCAAAAAAATTAAAAAATGCTTGCAAAAAAATTTCAAAAAATTTCAAAAGCGTTTTTAAAATAGTTGTTGATGATCTCTCTATTTAATCATTATTTCAATAAAACATCACATGCATAATTTTGTATGAAAAATGGTTGAAACCAATGCCTTTTTAAAAAACGCCCTCTTGTGTTTTAATGGCTCTTTTTGAATGATAACGGGCTTTTTACTTAGTCGTTTGTAATTTTGTTTACCTTTCGAGCATAGTGGAGTTATAACTATTAGTTTATAATGTTACTGTGCAGGTTTTGGCTACTAAAGTGCAGTCTTACCAAAACTAAACTACCCCTTTAAGCGTTATGTTAAATAAAGAAGTTTGATTGGTTTAAAGGTGAATGACAGTAGTAGGAAACGCCCCAACCCCCCAAAATGAAATTAATGCTCTTATTACCAACCATGTGAAATAATATAATTTTACTAATATGGGATTATATAAATTTGGCCAGGAAACCGCCTACTAATTGATATATTTGCAAAATTATAAAACTGATTTACTGTAAATCGTACCGCCAACACGGAATCGCGCATACGCTACGTGCAAATGACCCCGTGCTCTACACGTGGTCTTCGCTATACGGGCTTGTCCCTCCGGCTTGTCGATATCTCGAGCCCAGCGCTAGCGGCGCAGACATGTGCGAACGGGCGGTGGATTTATACATTTCACGGGCGGCCATTGGATTTCTTCCGATATTTCTGTATTTGATGATGCTTAGGTTCGGATTTTACCACACAAGCCCTTTTTAAATACTTATTCAACAATATTGGTCAATATAGATGTTTTCGGCTACTTTCCCCAAACTGGTATTGGGCTTTAAAGCCCAAGAAAACCATCAACTTTATTATCTTAAAATGTTAACAGATCAACATGCAACCGTGGTCAGAGAGAAGAATGGAAAGAGAGGAGAAGGAAAAGGGAATTGGAAAGAACATAAATGGATTTTTATTTTAAAATTAGTACTTCGGATATTTATAATCTACAACATGTCCCAAAATTAATTACAACGGGACTTTCTGCAACGATAACTTTAAAATAGTAGATCAATCAGAATGATATTTCAGGGTATGAAACTATAACTTATTACCTACATCTTGCAGAAAACCCTATTCGATTTGCTTCAGTGGTCATGGAGAATGAGGATCTTTTGTCAATCATGTCATGTGTGTCCATTTTCGTTCATAACGCGTGAACACAATGGACAACACGTCTCCTTACATTACAAAACCTGGAGGAAAGGGACATCTGACATGATTGACAAAAGATCCTCATTCTCCATGACCACTGAAGCAAATCGAATAGGGTTTTCTGCAAGATGTAGGTAATAAGCTATAGTTTCATACCCTGAAATATCATTCTGATTGATCTACTATATTTAAAGTTATCGTTGCAGAAAGTCTCGTTGTAATTAATGTTGGGACATGTTGTATAAAGCACGAGGAGAAATTGATATATAAGAAAGAGTGAAAATACAGAGGTAGAGAGAGAGGAGGTGTGAGAGAAGAGGGAAGGGGGGGGGGGGGGGGGGATAGGGGTGAATATGACGTCTTCATAATCATCGCACCACACATATTTCTATTAATTCCCTTGTATACCATTACGATCGCGTGAGGAAGCTACACAGAATAACAGAGAAGTCACGTTTAAAGTATTTCGGATTTGATTAGTAAGTCAGACGCGCGGTGCCATCTTGCGAACGCCTTGCGCACGGCGTGTGAATTTTTCTTCTTTCAAGCTGCCAACTTTTAGGGAATACATTTTTTAAAAATCATTTAACCCCTTCCATACCAACCATCATACCATCATTATCTTTAATCGCCAAATGATGTTAAAATGGGATTATGTTAAAGGGACTTTAAAAATAAAAATTTCCAAATTCTCAAAATGCATTTGAAATTTTATAGCAGTTCCCTCATATCTTGTTGTATTCGTATTAACAATAAAACCACGGGACAGGTTTCGGTTTTTTCAAATTTCCATTTCGTTAAAAAGATATTTACGATTGAAGTGTTCAGATGTTAAATTATCCACTGGACCGCGAAAACCGTGTACAAAGTGAGTGCAATGTTAGTGAATATCACTTTGCATTTTTGCTCATTACTCGGCCATATAACGTCCATTTAACTGGAAATTTTCACACAACGCCCTGTGGACATATCGGATAACAACAATATACATTGTATCAACCACTCATCACTTTTTGCACATGTCAACAAAGTTACTAGATCCCTTTAACCCCTTCCATACCAACCATCATACCATCATTATCTTTAATCGCCGAATGATGTTAAAAGGGGATTATGTTTTAAAGTGTTACGACTTACCACGGCAGATAGTAGGATTATCCAGGCCACTATTTGAAGCAGAACCAGTAGAGAGAGTGAAACCATGTACGGGATAAACAGCATCCTCTTATCCTGGTTTGGGGGTTTATATAGAGAGACATGATATATTTTGAGGTCAAAATCGGCAAAATAGCCGTCAATTTCGATATCACTGTTTGCAAAATCCAACGAAATTTCTTCGCGTGCTGTTCTCAGTATCCATGTTTTATCTTCACACTATTCAACTTCGGTAACATGCATAATATTAAATATACCTAACGTAATATAATAAACCTTAATCGATTTGAAACTACACATCTTTATTTATCATTATTTTGTTTTATTTACTTATGCCATTTTCGTTATACAGGGTAGTCTCTTTAGTAACAAATGGTTTTCAAGAAAGCCCTGGTACAAACAAACCCAAACAAACATGAAAAGCATTGCGAGTCTAAACAATTATTATCTGAAATATTCATCAATAAAATGATTCGAAGATTAACATGAAAATTAGGATGCCTACAGGCTACACTGCCTGTGGATATTTTTAAAAAGAAAAATACAGCTGAAAGAATGAATAATCTACCCCCCGCCCAAAGAAGAAGAAAAAAAAAAAAAAAAAATTCGCCACTGACATAAACTCTCAGATTTTGTTAAAATATAATGTCAAACTCACTTTCGCCAGGCCATACATGAGAACGCAAGAAGAGGCGAGGAGCTGAACCAGCGAGATCACGTGGATGATGAACACATCTTCAACTCCACCGGCAGACTCTCCTATTGGAATAGAATCAAACAAACTTTCGGACAAACAAGTCATGGTTACATGGGTTAGTGTCGACGGGGTACAAAGATGGGAGCATGTTGGTATGGTTACTGCTGCTCTTTATATGGTGTGTGGGTGTCGACTTTTATTCAACTTAATTTTACTCCATCACATCACTTTTGCCAGATCGTATACATAATTACGTTCACAATAAGCAGCAAGGAGCTGAACCAGCGAGATCACGTGGATGATGAACACATCTTCAATGCCACCGGCAGACTCTCCTATTGGAATAGAATCAAACAAACATTCGGACAAACAACCTGGGTTAGTGTGGACGCCTGGACGGGGTACAAAGATGGGAGCGTGTTGGTATAGTTGTTAATCTTCAAATCATACCGAAGGAATTCCTCCTTTTGTGTTAAGTCTCATTATACTTCCTGCCACTAGCCAAAATTACATATCACGATTTGTTTAAATGACATAGCTATTACTTTTGATAGTATAATATGATAAGAATAAGTATATAATGAGAATTAACACAAAATATTATAAGAATACAAATAAGAATATGACATGAAAATGTATCTATACCTTTCACTTTGACCATTTCCGTATACTGATACCACTCATACGCATTCCAGATCAGGTACATTGCGCTGTAATTCTGTTGAAAGAGCCGGAATCAAGAAACAGCAAGATTTCAACTAATAGTCAACACTCTTCATACAAATTATAAATTACAATATATATGATACAAATGCATATAACAATGAAAGAAATAAAACACAAAACTGTATGAGAGAGCGTTTGGGGTAGGCAGAAAGGAGGAATGTTTAGGTATGAAAGCCTACCCCTATATAGATAAAAATACTATTGCAATAATAGGAAAACATATACTAATCAAAGACACATACGTAATAAACATACCCCGTGTTCACACACAAACATTTCATGTATAGCTAGTCAGGAGCTGATTCTTTAGTCAGCTCTCGACTAGCTATACGACGGAAATTGTTGGAAATTGTGTGTCTGAACGCTCACTAACGAAACGTCGTATAAAGAATCATGATTAACGAAACGGGGGTTTGAGCATTGTTTCGTACGAGAGCTGACTAAAGAATCACGCTCGTTTTGTGTATGAACGCCCGGTCGATTCGCTAATCATGATTCGCTATACGACACTCGTATAACAGGGCGTGGCTTAACGTGACCGCGCGCAAAAGGAGACAGAAAAAAGACAGCACACTGCGCAGTAGCAAACTGCGCACTTATACGATGTTTCGTGCAGCTGAACGCCAGCTGTTTTGGGATCTTGTTTTTGTGTGTGTGAACGTTCGTTAGTTTCGCTAATCATGATTCTTTATACGACGTTTCGTCATGATTCTTTCATGATTCGTCATGATTCTTTAGTCATGATTCGTCATGATTCGTCATGATTCTTTAGTCATGATTCGTCATGATTATTTAGTCATGATTCGTCATGATTATTTAGTCATGATTCGTCATGATTCGTCATGATTCTTTAGGCATGGTTTCGGGATGAAAATTGTTTGTGTGTGAACACGCTGGTACGTTGGAAGAAAGTCAAAGTTTGTTATGATTTGATATAGTTTGTTTTGATTATCGCCATGTCAATCAGTTGGAAGATAAAGCCACTTTTAGATGATACAATATAATGTCTTTATTCATTCATCATATCAATATATCTGTTTAATTTGAATAGTGTATACTGTTCCCTTATAAGTTCACTGCATTGTGGCAAGTTTAATCGCTATCGTAATTTATCGAAACGCTAAACATGGCGTTTGTTCGTTGGACATTAATATCAAGCTTTGAAAAAAAAAACATCATGAAATAACGTCTCCACAGTTTAGCATTCCTAATCGTAAATATATATTTAATATGCTATCTACTATATTCTTGAACGTGATTATATAAAAATCATAATGTTGCTCATTAAAAGCATGGACAAACTCAATAAATGTATATATTGTGTGAATTATACTGTATTGCCTGAAAACGCGACAGAAACATTAAAAAGGGCATTGAATGGATCTTTACTTAAAAGAACAATTACTTATCACCAGAAAATATGCACATCCCAATCTTAATGATCGTAGGTTGAATCAAATATACCGTTATACATTTCCCTGCGAACCAACCAACCATACCAGAGATTCTGATCAATACAAAATTGAAAGGGACAACAAACCAAAAACAAAATGTTTACACGGACTGAAGGTGTCACATTAATCACTTCAAGTCCATCAGGGGGATGTTTCGCAAAGATCCTAAGCTGAACTTAACACTAAGTTGGACTTAAAAAGTATGGAAAGCCATTTGTAGCTTTGGAATAAAATATATTCAAATGCAAAAATGCAAGTATTTTAGACTGTCATAAATGTTACATGACGAACATGAAATCTCCTTGATAATAAAAAAAAATATTATTGATTTGAAACAACATTTTATGCCTTTTAAAAGGACTTTTACCATTTCTTTTCAAAGAAACTAACGGCTTTCCATATTTTTAAAGTCCAACTAAGAGTTAAGTTCAAGTTAGGATATTTGTGAAACACCCCCCGGAATATTGATCGCCCAAAATACATGTATTCCCTATTACACAGGATCACACAATGTGTGATGGACGCATCAACGCAATGTATACGAGAATGTTAGTATAATTTCTGCCGCATACTCTAAAGACATGCTAAATAAGTCATTATTATATTTTATTGCAGCCAGCATGTATTTGTTTTGTTTTTCAGTGCAAATTAAACTCCCCGTGGAGCATAAAAAGCAAGAGGCCATGAAAGCGCTTCAGGTTATAGTATACAGTTGTTAACTGGTGGTGGAGGGAAAAGCACGGAATGTTCCACTCCCAAGGGATTTTAAATGCTATTGAGGGAAGAGTAAATAAGTCCCGAGACGTAGTCGAGGGACTTATTTTCTTCACGAAATAGCATTTAAAATCTCGAGGGGAACATTCCATGATTTTCCCGACAGCAAAGTTAACAACTGTTTTATCATCTGAATTGCCATGTAACAGTGCCATGTAATATCCCAAAATATTACATGGCAGCTCATGTACTGTATTTACTAAGTCAGGTGATAGTATAGTATAGGTCGTCGTGGCTCAACGGTTAGAGCATCGGTCTAGCAATCCGGAGGTCTCAGGTCCGATTCCAGGCCAGGCACAATTTTTGTTTGCTCATTTTGATTTTATTGAACTTATTATGAGTTATAAAGAACTACCTGGCGTGCGTGGCTCTGAGTTAGGGGGTCGGCCTCCAGATCGGGAGACATAGGGTTCGAACCCCGTCTGAATACAAACAAATGATTAAAGGTATTCAGCATAATTTTATATTTAGTAATTTATTTCAATAAATACTTACAATGGAGTAGACGGAGCAGGCCATGGCGGCGCTCAGTGTGTTAGAGAAGCAGCAGCATTGCTTTCTTCCGGCCATCTTAATTAACTCCTTGGACGCACGAAATAAATAATAGTATATAGGTACACCAAACCTCTTACAACGAACAAAAAAGCGCCGAGATCGAATCCCGTAAACACTCGATTGTGAATAGTGGAACAACAAAATTATTGGTGTGTACAATGCACATTCCCTCGAGAGAAACACAGTCGGTCATACTTTTGAATGCGTATTGCTTCGAGTCCATTCTACCTGTCGCGAAATGTTGCAACACTGCAGTAAACGTGAAATAAATATACAAAGCGGACTGTACAGTAATTATTATGAATTACGAGGGGGATGGGGGGGGGGGTGGGGATGGGGCTGCAGCACCCCCACCCCCCTCCTTCAGAGATTTGAAAATGGCACTATTCGGTCAAAAGTCACCTCAAACTCGAGCAAATCTAGGCCATATTCGAGCAAATCTATGTCATATTCGGGCAAAGTCATGTCATATTCGGGCAAACTCGTCAACTCGTGTCACATTCGGGTAAAAATCATGTCACCTTAGGGCCAAATCGTGCTACGATTGGGGAAAATCGTGTAATTTTGTTCGACTTAACCATCAGGATCATAAGTAATTACCGGTATCAAAATGCTTCTCTTTTGCTTTCAGGTGAATAACGGGAAGGAATATTTATTTTGGCGAAGGGCTTCAGCCCCCCCTAAAAATAAATATTCCCCTACGCCCATGACGAGGTGTTAGTGGAATTTGGAGAACAAGGTTGTTCGATCCTTTTTCATTGTTCGTAGTTATCGCATAGGCGTGTGTATTAACCATTCGCATACCGTGTGCGCTGATCGTCCCGTACACTGCCTTGCTTCGGTGCAAAACAGCACATTATAACGTGGTAACTTATGTCATTATTATGAGTGGCTTGTTGAGAGTTAACCCTTTCACGCATCCACCCAGCTCATTATCAACAAAATATTACGATTTACAAAACAAACAAAAACTCATTACTAAACATCGACCGATTCCCTCGAATAGTGACCTCGAAAATCACACACACAAACACACACGCACACACACACACACACACACACACACACACACACACACACACACACACACACACACACACACACAGCTACAAGCATACAGCATATTCATCCAGAGAAAAGAAACGTTCGCACCAAATACTTTTATAAAAACACATTCATTTGGCGTTCTACGAATTTTAGATCCCATTAGAATAATTGTTTGTCTCCTGTTTTGTTAAGACATGAACAAATAAGCAGAATACACTATTTGTTTAATCATTTTATTATAATTTTATTACAAAGTGACAACAAATAATGTATAATATTATAATATAACATAGAAATGTTTATACACACATTTTTGTTTCTGTTTTAAAGTTTTGAAAGCCCACTGAAAATTAGCCAGACTTGAAGACCTAGAACTAGTAGAACATTAGAGAGGGACTGTTACAAAGTACATGTGCAAAAAGTGTGTATGTTCGATTATTTTTTCGATACGGTCGTGTGTTTTCTTGCTTGTTTTATTGAAATATAAACATAACCATGTACTTGATTTTACAAAGTAAAAATAGGAAACACAATAACAAATTATAGTAAACATAATGTACACAAACAATGCGTATTAACGTTCATCAATTACAAACTTTCTTTTAATTTTGTATCAAACATAATCATTTAACGTGAATACATAATAATTGCATAATTTATTGTTAGAGAATCACACTGAACTATAAAAGCCATTATAAATATGACATCCTTAATTTTCTACATGCCCTCACATTTTTAGAAGTAGTATGGGCTTATCCCTTTATAAGCTGGTTTTAAAGTTTAATTTGATTTGTTCTGTAGTCAGGTAGTGTAGCCATACACATATACAATTATCGTCTGTGTGAGTTTATTCAAAACAATTCCTAACACTAACACATTAATTAGAGGTTTTCTGATTTATTTCACAATAGTTATGATAATTCAATTTCATATCATTATTTTATTGTTAATTTAAATTCTTCTCTGTCATCGTCTTAAAAAATACATACTGTATATAAATATATATACGGTATATATATATACGGTATATATATTATTTATTATTTATTTATTTATTTATTTATTCCTGCATGTCTCACAGTAAACAAGTTCGTACATAAAATAAACTGTCATAACATCGAAATAGAAACATACAGAGGTCGGCAATATAAGCTAGAAGCTTGAAGTGATGCCATACCTAAGATATTACAAGTTTTACATATTCTTAAAACATAGATAAACATAAATTAATAAAAACGGAAAAAAAAGAAGTAATAAAAAAGCAAATATGAAACATTATTTACAAGTAAAGAGAAAGAGGATAGTTAAATCTCTACAGTATGTTCGAGAGCAGGAATAAATGTAGCGGGCATGATAGAAAGGTACAGCCCATACTGGAAGAGAAATACGGGAAACAGAGAGAGAAAAGAAAAAGTGGGGGGGGGGGGGGGGAGCTGAGAGAGGGGGAGACAGGTTTGAAGATGCCTAAATGTAATTACTTAACAGTGACATGTTATGCCGAATTACGCACAAATATATATATAGAATACTACAATACATGTTATCGTAGGAATTAACAAACCAACTGATTGAACAAAATATCTACACAAAGACGTTTGCAATGAGCATGCGTTTGACTGCATTTTTAAAAGAATAAAGTGTAGGCAAATTACGTGTTTCAATTAACAAAGAATTCCAAACGTCTGGACCAGTATGTCTCACTGATTTATGTGCCAGTACTGTACGTGGATTAAACAAATGCAAGTTTGCTGCTTGTCTTGTTGAATAAGAGTGAATTGCATTGTTTTTCAGAAACATAGAAATAAACGAGGCAGGCAAAATGCTATTATTATAACGATACATGAATAAAGAGGTTTGAAGAAAATTAATTTCACCCACTTTAAGACATTTAAATCTAACAAACAGCGGATCGGTGTGCTCACGATAGCCAACTCCAGCACAAATTCTTAAAGCCTTTTTCTGTAACAAGTGAATGTCATCTGTTATACTCTTTGACACAGCCCACAGAATATTACAATACGAAATATAAGGCAAAATCAAGGAGTTATAAATCATTAATAATATTCTGTCAGACACAAGATATCTTACTCTATATAAAATCCCAATATTATGATGTTCAATTTCGTTTATTCGTAAAAGACAGTTTAAATTTCGCCGGCCAAAGCATCTAGCGATCAGTGTAATGACCCCTTTCGCCATGGCGCTAACGATTTTGTAGTAGTACAGTAGAAGTAGTAGTATATAACACAAAATATTGCACAAAAGGTATTTTTGCGAAGATATGATTAAAATCATCACATATTTTATAATTATTTTCATTATTTTGCAGCAGGTTTAAACGCACTTTTCTCTAATTTGTAAAACGGTTTTTGCATTTCAAGGGATCTAGTAACTTTGTTGGCATGTGCAACAACTGATGTATGGTTGATAAAATGTATATTTTTGTGATCTGATACCGTATGTCCACTTAGTGATGTGTGAACATTTTATGGTAAATAAATGTCGTATTACCAATTAATGAGCGAAAATGCAAAGTGGTTTTTTCTTACTCACTGCATTTACTTTGTATATAGTTATAATTATCCAGTAGATCGTTACAAATCGGAACACATTCAATCATAAAATTAAATGAATATCTATAACGAAATATAAAAATCTGGTAATACTGGTAATACAATAACAATGGGGTATGTGAGAATCGCAAGACTTCTAGGTCTGTTCTGTGGATTTTGACGATGTTACTAGAGCCCTTTAATCGCTACAATACATTCATCCGGTCCACTGGCGTACCGGTGGGGGGGGGGGGGGGGGGGGGTGGGACCCCCCTCCCCCCACCAAAAAAATCCATACCAGTGATTGAAAAAAGAGTAAAAGAGTATTTCTTTAGTCAAAATAACTCAGATTTTATTACATGTCAAGTCAAATTCCCCTCCAAGTATGCACCAGATTGCATAATTTCAAGTAAAACATTGCAAAAGCACTCTTACCGTGCACGGGCGGACACCCACCTACCATCACACCCCACCATCACCCTTCCCCTCTCGGTAATTGTTTCGCTCCCTCAGTAATCGGTCTTGTCTACGTCTGGAATACATTGTTCATGTTGTTTTATCATAACTAATTTGGCTTGTGAAGCGCTGTTTGAACTGTATAATTATGTAACTTTTCGAATAATATTCTAGGGGTGCATATTTGTTTTTCTTCATGAAATAAAATATAACCTCTTTTTTCGGTCGGTAGAATCATGACGCACTTACCCACAGTATAGTGCAAGTCGTCAAGTCAGAATTTCCTTTCTAGGTATGCACCAGATTGCACAGCTTTGAGTCCAAAAATGCAAAAGCTCCCTACTGTGGGAGGGGGACACCCCCCTGACACACCCTCCCCCCGCTCAGTCGCTTCGCTCCTTCGGGCTTGTTCGATTGCTTCGCTCCCTCGCAATATCCGGTGGTGATGCGGATTTGGTTTAGCGGTTTAGCCCAACAAAGTTTTCGCTCATTACGCCACTGCCTGGGTCCATCTACCCCCGTTCACCACTCGATCCGCTTCACGAAGATTGACGTAGTGCGAGATGACGCACTTAAAGCACAATCCCTGCATTAGAAAATGAACAAAAACAGGACAAAAATGTATGAATTATTCATATTTCAAGTGCAACTGCCATTATTGTTTATTCATTTATCAATGTAACTAATAATAATAATAATATACTCGATTTTTATAGCGCCTAATATGATTTGATAATCATCTCTAAGCGCTTTACAATGATAATATAGGTTTTCTCAGCCAATTTCGTAAGCTTCTCATTCGTTTTGATAAGCGTTTCATTCAATTTCGCGAAATTGAGCTGAAGGCTTGCAATTGTCATTCAAAATTGCATTTCGTTCATACGATTTAGCTCTTCGGTCAAGTGATTTAACATTTTTAGCATTCAATTTAAAAAACACGCTATTTGCATTCAATTTCGTCAACGGATTTCACGGAAGGTGGTATTACGTAATCACAAATTTTCTCGCTTTAAATTGAATGACAATTTTACGAAATAGAAACACGTTCTAAATCAAATGCAAACAAAATGTTTTCGAATGATTGTTATATGAATTCGAATGCTAAAAAACGAATTTGAACTGCAAAATACAGCTGCGGTGACAAAATCGGCGAAATTGAATGCACACAAAATGAATTTGTGTGGCCAACTTACGAAATTGACCGAGAAATCGTATATTACCCCCGGTCATAGGATGCAATGCAAACCAGCATACATTGTGTGCACCATTATATTTATACATGTTTCAATTCATTTTTCTACAGTATACATTAATCGTCGTTTTGTGTACGCGCGTTATACCAGAACGCACTGGGTGGCCCCCCAAAAAACGGAACGGGGCACTTTCCAAAATAAAGTAACAAAATGATTATGTCCATCGGATGTGTTGTGAGTGACACCATGTCAGGTTCCTAGTTTTGTCAATTTTTTACCAAGTCAGTGCCTGATAAATCGCACTTACTGCCCGTCATAGCATAGAAAAACGAGCAATACGCGTGCCATTGTTAGTGTGCATTCAGCTGTGTGCCGATAGGATGGGCATAGTTGTTCGATGCTATGACCGGCAGTTGGAAAGTTGGAAAACATGAATGTAAAGAAAAAACAGATACATTGTATATTAAAAGAAAATAGTGATATCTTAGATAGAAAACATATTATAGAAGACCTTCATATAATGAAAAGTTGTATAAAAGAGATGAACCAATTAATGATAGTGAGCTAAATAATTAATTTCAAAATGTCAATTTGAATATACTAGATGCAGAAAATAGTCTGAGTTGTGATGGAGTTCTTTCTGAAAAATAGTGCTATGATGCTTTATTATTAATGAAAAATAATAAATCCCCAGGTAGTGACGGATTAAGTTTTGAATTTAATAAGGCTTTTTAGATACATATTAAAGATTTATTAATAGGGAGTTTAAACGAGGGCTACAGAAAAGGACAACTGTCTGACACTTACAAATTTGCAGTTTGAACTCTTTTATATAAAAAGGGTGATAAAAGAAATTTAGATAATTGGAGACCTATATCACTCTTGAATACAGATTATAAAATAGCCGCTCGAGCGTTAGCTAGACGCCTACAAAAAGTAATTCCGGAAATTATTCCTTTTGATCAAATGGGGTACATACAAAATTGATCTGCCACTGAAAATATAAGATTAGTTCAAGATTTATTTGATTTGTGCTCCTTCTTTAAAATTCAGAGTATTTTTTATGTTCCTTGATTTTAAAAAAAGCTTTCAATAATGTTTATCACCAATATTTATTTCTAGTATTAAAACGTTATAATTTTGGTGAATCTTTTATCAATGAAATAAACACGATATATAATGGTGCAAATGGTAAAGTATTGAATAAAGGTTGGTTAAAGGGATCTAGTAACTTTGTTGACATGTGCAAAAGGTGATGAATGGTTGATGCAATGTATATTGTTGTTATCTCATATGTCCACAGGGTATTTTGTGAACATTTCAAGTCAAATGGACATTGCATGGCCAAGTAATGAGCGAAAATGCAAAGTGATATTCACTAACTCACTGCACTCACTTTGTAGCCTACATGGTTTCAAAACTCCACGGGAGTTTATCTTATCTGAATACTTCGATCGTACATATCTTTGTAACGAAAGGGAAATTTGAAAAACTGATACATGTCCCATGATTGTATTGTTATTACAAATACAACAAGGTATGAGGGAACCGCTAGAATTAAAATGGTATTTTGAGGATTTGGACAATGTTACTAAGGTCCTTTAACAAAACCATTTTGTATTGAAAAGGGTGTACGCCAAAGCTGCCCTCTATCAGCACTTTTGTTTATGTTAGTTGTTGAGGTTTTGGCAAAGAAAATCAAAAGTAATATAAGAATAAAAGGCATTGCCATATTTTCTTGTTATGAAGCAAACTTAAATGAAGTAGAAATGAAAATATCACAATTAGCAGATGATACAACTATTTGTGTTGATTCGATTGAATCTGGAAATGAAGCCATGAAGGAAGTATCGGTGTTTGGTAAATACGCAGGTCCAAAATCAAATTATAATAAAACTCAAGTTATATTAGTAAATGGAGATTTTCAAGAATATGTTGATAAGTTAGAGTGGTCAGAAGAACCAGTAAAATGTCTTGGAATTTATATAAGTGTTAATAATGAACAATTTGAACAATTTAATTGGTTTAGGTAAATTGAAAAAATATGAAATTGTTAATATGTGGAAGATGAGAAACCTTACTTATTATGGGAAAATATGTATAATTAAATCGTTATTGATTTCACAAATAGTATTGCAACGACATATCCTGTTCCGAATAGATTTGTTATAGATATGAATAAAATAATATTTAATTTTCTTTGGAACTCTAAAAAAGAAAATGGAAAGAGAAGTGTGATTTATAATGATCTAAAAGATGGTGGACTAAACATAGACCTAGCATCAACAATTAAATCGTTAAGACTTTCTTGGTTAAACAAATTGTTTGATGTTGAGACCCGCCCCTGGATAAGTGTTTAAAAGGCAATAAAACCCAAGCAAAATGTTGCTTTCATAGTCTTGAAGAGATTAAGAAGAATAATCTCTGAAAGTTAGAGCATAATCGGGTAAGAAATAAGAAAACTACGGCTCTTTGAAGATGTCCATTTATTCCTATGGGGAACTTAAATTGGCAACGCACTCTCATAAGTGTGTGGACAACTCCCCATATGTTTTGTACACAAATGTTCCCACTTTTACAGTTTTCTTCATAGTCCCATTTTTCCATTCCCCCAACTCATGATATGTTATGTATAAAAGCATTCTACAAAACATATGTTGAACTCGAACGAAGGGTAAACATAAATTTTGAGAAAATTTAACAAAACTGAAATTTTGTGTACAAAATGTATGGGGAGTTGTCCACAACTTTGCCAGAGTGCGTTGCCAATTTGAGTCCCTCGAAGAAAAATCAGCTATTATTTTGTGAGAAATGGAGTAAAAATGGTATAAACAGAGTATCAGATATTTTTACGTTTGGGAAAATCAAACAAACGTTAATAATCATGTACAGTCAAATAATTTAACTCGTAACGTTTGAATATTTGAAATTGAAAAAAGCTTTTCAAGATGTTTGGTTAGAGAAAATAAAACACTATCATGATAATATTAAAGGGGTAGTACAGTTTTGGTAACCAAAACCTGCACAGTAACATTGCAAACTAATAGTTATAACTCCACCATGCTCGAAAGGTATACAAAATTACAAACGACTAAGTAAAAAGCCTGTTATCATTCAAAAAGAGCCATTAAAACACAAGAGGGCTCTCTCTAAAAAAAACATTAGTTTCAACCATTTTCATACAAAATTATGCATGTGATGTTTTGTTAAAATAATGATTAAATAGAGAGATCATCAACAACTATTTAAAAACCGCTTTTGAAAATTCTTAAAAGAGTGTTAGCATTTTGTTCATTTTTGTTTTAATCATCGAATAAATTTGGGCCCAAATTTATTACTATCGGATATATTTATTGATATTTCAGTCATTTCTGAACCGATTTTGACCAAATAAAGTTTATTCTGCCATTAAAATTGCACATTCTTTCAAATTCGACACTCAGATTTTCATTACCTCACAAAAAAAATGTGTTGTGCAGCGCCCTCTCTACCAAAATTGAACTACCCTTTTAATATGCAAATAGTAGATAATAAGTATAGAATTGAAGTGACGACAAACGATACAATTGATATTTTGTGTACAAAATTAAAAAAAAGTTGTATACTATTTTGATGAAAATGAAATTAACAAAACCAGTTATATTGAATATAAGGCAACTTGAGTTGCAATTACCACATTCATTTCAATAGACACCTGTCCTTTGTTTTAAATCAGCACATATAAAGCACAATAAAGTGAGACAGTTCAACTTTAAATTTATTCATAATATTCTTCCATTTAAAAAATGTCATTAGATATGACTTGCAATGTTTGTAATGCGAATTAATCCTCTATGCATGTTTTGTTATACTGCCCTGCAGTTAGACATTTTTGGAAACGAATAAAAAGGTTGATATACACTCAGCAAAAAAAGAAAGTAAACACCTTTTCAAGTTCATATTTTTCGTATAAGATTTGTTAAAAAAAAAAAAATTATATATCAAATTAAAGGATATTTAATTGTTTTTCAACCTGGTAGGTAAATACAAATTGAAACTTTACGCATGAGTAAACACATTCATTTGTCTGTTCCAAGGTGCAAAAGTAAAAATTGCAAAATTGCACAACAAATATAAAAAGTCATATTGCACAAAACACGATAAAGGTTTGCATGGTTCATTGCACTTGAAAAGAAAATTATCATTAAAAAGAGTAATCTTTGTTTGTTTAGAGTCAGTATCTTTCTTTCTTTGCAGTGTTTCTTTCTTTAAAGTCAATATCTTGTTGGGCCACCATGACTGTTAAACACAGCGCATTGAGCGCAGTACATCGACGGCGCATGCTGGATATCAATAATGCAGTTTAACCACATTTGTCTATCATTCAAAGATAAAGCCATTGTGTAAGTGTGATCTTTTGTTTCCATTTTTTTTTGTGGACGGGCATTTACACATAAATGGCAGACTGTCCATTTTTGCAATTTTTACTTTTGCACATTGGAAGAGAAAAACAAATGTGTTCACTCATGCGTCAAGTTTTAATTTGTTTTCACCTGGCAGGTTGACAAGCAATTACATTTTCTTAAATTTGATATGTAATTTATTGATTTTTAAGTTGAAGTTTTATATGAAAATTTTGGACTTGAAAAAGTGTTTACTTTCTTTTTTTGCTGAGTGTATAAATGCACTCGTAAACATGTGACAAAAAACGAAAGGTTTTTACTAGTAGGACATCAGATTAAACACAACGATTATGTTTTTATGAATATGATAATTAATTTTGCACAATATGTGATTTACAAGAGTTATGTTGAAGCATTTCAGGAATAAGAGTCTTAACACCATAACATTATGGAAAGAGTTTATAAATGAGTTCAAATTATATTATAAAGTTATAGTAAAAAAAACAAACGCAAACTTTGACACAGAAATAAAACGTTTTGAACAACATAATTCATGAATTTTGTAACCTGATTATTTTATGAAATAAAGTTCCTCGGCTGAGGCAATAAAAGAAAAAAATGACGGGCAGGAAGTGCGATTTATCAGGCACTGACTTGGTAAAAATTGACAAAAATGGGAACCTGACATGGTGTCACTCACAGCGCCCTAAAACAAAAACTACACGACCAAAATTACTGTTCTTGGTATCGTTTTTTATTGGAAAAAACACCCTATCCGATGGTCAGAATCCTTTTGTTATACGTTTTCCCGCTCAATTTTACACTTTTTTAAATCGAATTTATTAAAGGAACAACAGCGTCTAGATGGCCTAATTTTCACAATTCGGCTCTCTATATGTAATTTTTCCCGAAGAAAAATAATTTTGCAGTCATTTCTTATGAAATCAAGCAATTTTGGGGAAATTAGTAAATATCTAATTGTCCTTGGAACGCCCATTTTAAATCGCAAAAATGTGACGTCATCTAAAGAACGGACTAATGAACTAAATTCTGTAGATGACGCGTCATGACGTAAGCCAATGAATTGTCAATCACATGTCGATCACGCTGCCGATTCCGGACCCTAAATGTGGGTGGGGCGTAAACTGGCTGCTAAGTGAGATTAGGCATCAAAAAACTAGTCTTAAATCACTACTGTGTTTATTTGCATGGATTTTTTCCGGCAGACCTATGTTTTAAGTCATCAACTATGGAATAAGTGTCAAAGTACGTTGTATTCTTTAGGTCCTTTAAGGGTCATTCACATTCACGCATTGCCACATAATCGTTGGTATCGGTCTTTAAAATTCGCAAGCGAATTCATGCAACTAAGCTTTCGTGATTAGGCACAGGAATTCATTAATACCCCCGTCACACATAGCTACGCTCTCGCGCCGATCTCGCGCCGCTCCTAATCCCCATTCATAAAATTGTAAGCGTGTGGAGGACGTGGGGAGAGCGTGTGGAGGTCGTGTGGAGAGCGGCGTTCATTGTTCGCTATTGTTTAGATCGTACACTTTTCTGGGCCGCTCTCGCGGCGCTCGTGCTGCGTCCAATATAAATTAGCAAATTGGCAACGCAGTGGGCAATGAATGGGAAGATTATCTCACATGCGTCAATAGATATCCTTCCATGAATGCACAGTCAATAGCTCGATGAACAAAAGAGCAGGACGTAGGAGCTCGGCGCTCGCTTTGGACATGTTGAAAAACGAACTTGGGTCTTCGGCGATCTACTCTTTGTTCAGGGGCTATTGTATGTCCATGCATGGGAGGATATCTTTTCACACAAGTGTCATAATCTTCTCATTCATTCCCAAGTTGAACAAAAGTCATTCTTGCAGATCTATTCCAGCACTTCTGCTAGTGGACGCTATAGGCATAGTCTATAGATTGCGAAGTTTGACACGTTTCAACTATAGGTAAAATGATGTCACAATTTAAAATGGCATGTCCGGGCAAAAATAATGTACATACATACATACATTATATCGATGGTACAGACACCCCCATTTCCCCAAAAGTTATGTTTCCAAATTACATTTGTCTGAATTGCATACTAACAATCATACTACTACTACTACTACTACTACTACTAATTATAATAATAACAATGATAGTCAACGATAATAACCCTCCCCATCCCCTCCACCCCAGTTTTCAAACAGATCTACGCCAAGAGCATGCGTAGTGTGCTAGTAGGGAACGCACTGAGTGTGTTCAACTACATGCGTGCATGGTATAGGATCGCAGAGAGCGTGTGGAGATCGTGTCGAGAGCGTAGAGCAAAATGGCCTCGTCTCATTGTTATGAGCTATTATTAAAGATATACGGAGCGTGCACAGTGAATAGCTCGGAAAGGGTGGCCCAAGCGTACGGAGAGCGTGTTAAGGTCGTGGCAAGAGCGTGAACGAGCTACCATTGTGTCATTAATCGCTCGATTTGTCGGCGCTTCCCCTGCGCTTTGATCAAAATTTTTTTTTTTATAAGTACGAGAACAGAACGCAGAGAGAGCGTGGCTTATGTGTGACGGCAGCATAAGGGCACTCGAATTCGCGAATGTGCAGCCAAATGTTAACTTGGTGCATACAAATTAACGCGTCATGCCCTTTCACGAAATCGAATGACCGAAGAGGCGCTGGCGTAAACTACCTGCCAATTTGAATGACCATTGATGAAAAAGTATACTCTTTGTGCAAATTTACTTGATTCGACGTGATTTTGAACGACTATTTACGAATATGAATGCTGCTTTGACGCGGCGATCGCGAATTCGTTTGCTCCTATTATCAATTGGAGCGGGAAAACCTATACTATATTTTGGGGAGTGCCTCGTTCTGTTTTTGTATTGCCACCCTGTATAAGCCTATATACGTATAGTCGATTTTGTATTATTATTATTATTATTTATTTATTTTATTTTTTTATTTTTTTTTTGGGGGGGGGGGGGGGTTATTTGTCATAGACAATGCGGGGGTTAAATGGTTAAATGATAAAACAACAAACTAAAGAATCTTAATACTTACATTCAGAATGTTAATGGCGGTGTAGATGAAAAGACTGGCGTAGAATAATACAGTGGCTCCCTTGAAAACAACAAGAAGAAAACAACGAAATATAGCTTATTTGAAAAATAAACAATATTTAATCATGATTGCTCAATTTTTCGCTCAAAACTAAGAAGGCATAGCTTATTTGCTTAATGATTGTGATGTCATTATAATTATATCTAGAGCACAAAGATCTGCAACAACAATGTCGAATCCATTGAAAGAATTAATAAAGCGAACGTAATTATTTGATCGAAAACGATAAATATGTATAGATTTAATTAGTTTAAGTCCACATGAATATTGACTAGCCTGAGATTAGTCGCCGCTGGAGGGACGAGGATGAGTGCATGACTTGCGTCATTCTAGTCAAATCAGATTGACTAACTTTACGCTAGTCGATGCAGTTTGCCTAACGATGAGCTAATTCACCCCAAGCTAGTAAAGCATGTACATTCATGTTAGTCATGGATGCTGTACTAGCTACAAAGTTTGCCAAGCAGTATTCCCTTCTAAATTAATGTCATGGCCTAGTCAAAACAACATAATGTTAGTAAAGCAGACTTTACTAACTTCCTTGACTAGTGTAATACTAGTCCAGCGAGAAATGTACCCGTTTAGGTTTTCTGTGAATTTATATAGCGCATATAATGTGTTATAAATTCAATTTTTCGCTTTACAAAAACAATTGCTCAATCTGTTTAAAGTTGACAAACCCAGTTCATTGAAAAATTAAAGCGTCGTTTGCTCATTGTTCATTTACTGAAGAAGAAAAAAAGCAATTGGTGATATATATTTTACTCCAAGTAGTTGTCTTGTGATTTATGTTATAAACCTTACGGTCTGTTTTCATTTTCGATACCAAACTACTACGACAATTAATGATAAGGACGCACAATTAGACAGGTATAGTACGGACTACAGGAAATGAAAGAAAACAACTTACAACTAAATATTTGTACAATGCTAAACCTAGAGCTTCCAAAATGACGAATAGAAGGCATGCAACCATGTATGGAATCAACATCCCTTTAGTGCTCTGCAATGAAAAGAAAAAGAGATAGGGAACACATAAGAGGTGTAATTAGTTTCATCTGGGAGAAGAAAGAAGAAGGAGGAGAGGAGGCGAAGGGGGTGAGGGGGTGAGGGGGCGAGGAGGAGGGGAGGAGGGGAATGAGAGGAGGGGAGGAGGAGCAGGGGAGGAGGGGGAGGGGAGGATGAGGAGGAGGGGAGGGGATGATGGAAGGAGGAGGAGGGGATGGGGGAGTATATAGGAGGAGGGGAAGGGGATGAGGGGAGGAGGAGGAGGAGGAGGGGAAGGTGATGAGGGGAGGAGGAGGAGGGGAGGGGGTGAGGGCGTGAGGGAAGGAGGAGGGAGGGGAAGGGGATGAGGGGAGGAGGAGGAGGAGGAGGAGGGGAAGGTGATGAGGGGAGGAGGAGGAGGGGAGGGGGTGAGGGCGTGAGGGAAGGAGGAGGGAGGGGACGAGGAGGGGGAGGGGAGGATGGGGACGAGGAGTAGGGGAAGGGGATGAAGGGAGAAGGAGGGGAAGGGGAGGAGGAGGAGGAGGAGGGGAAGGGGATGGGGATGAGGGGAGTAGGGGAAGGGGATGAGGTGAAAGGGATGAGGGTGGAAGGCGGTGAGGGGAGGAGGAGGAGGGGGAAAGGGGAGGAAGAGGAGGAGGCGAACGGGATGAGGGGAGGAGGAGGGGGAGGATGAGAAGAAGAAGAAGGAGATACAGGAGGAGGAAGATGGGGAGGAGATGGAAGAGGTGAAGGAGGAGGAGAAAGAGGATGGTGAGACAGAATGCAAGGAGGTAAGGGAAGAGAAAATATGACGTGGAAAGAGGAATTACGATGGGTAAAAAGGAGGGAAACATGTAGATAAGTAAATATACAATGGTGGATTCGCTTTATGATAACATTGCTGTATTCGTATATAGCCTATATATAGAAACATGGAACGGTTTTCGGTTGTCCGAAATTCCATGTCGGATTTGAAACACAGTTAGTGCAATGACAAATCAAATATCACTTTGCCTTTTCGCTCAAAAGCATTACTCTGTCAGATGACTCTCATTTTATCATGGATTGTTCATACATAACTGAGTGGATTATCAGATTACAGAAATACACATTAAAGGGACGGGCCCTCTTTTACAAATCGTCCTGAACAGTTTCCCGTTGACGGATGGGGATGAATGTAACACACACACATACACACACACACACACACACACACACACAACATTCAGATCGAACAGCCCTGTAATTGGATTTCTACGAATGAAAAACGAATGCGTCCCTCCATCAAACTACAGTATATATCGGTCAATAAAGGAGTTAACTGATTTAGCATACATTACAACCACTATTTTTCTTATTCTTGTGAAGGTATTGGTAAAGGTATGTCACGGGAAAAGGATCTAAAATGAAGAATATATAATTACATGTAGTCAGTTTTAAGCGAGGTTTGGTTATTTTGTTTAGTATTCGCTTATATGCCGTTGTTTGACCTGTGCGCGGTCACGTAGCTAACACGGGACACGCACAGCAACGTGGTACTCCGTGGAATCCGTGTGCGAACTTTCTCTCCGGGTGAATACACGTATAATGCACAATTAAACGCTGGATATCGCTTTATTAGGTTTGAGGTATATAACTCCACGAAAAAGAGATTTCAAGCCCTAATTTTTTCAGGCATGCTGTTAAAGACACTTTCTTTCATATAAGACAATAACCTCGCAACTTTTGAAATTTGGCTTGCAAAAGAGGGCCTGTCCCTTTAAAACCACATGGTCAACAAAGTTACTGAGTACATTTAAATTTAAAAGTGAGACAAATTAAAAGATGAATGAAGAGCAAAGAAAATTGGATACCTCCGGGATTCGAAACCGGGACCTACGGGTTACAGCTACAGACCAGCGCTCATCCGGAGGTATCGGGTTCAATTCTCGGAGAAATCACATTTTCTTTGTTCTTTTTCATTTAAATTATATATTTCTGGTCCGTTTCCTTACATGTTTGAATGCAAATTTAAAGATCACAGTTAAAAAAACTTACAGTGACGACTCCAATCAGCATGATGACCGAGGCAAGGAAGAAAAAACCTCCGATTCCGACGGAGACACCGAAGAGGGCGTGATAAACGGTGAGGTCGACTTCTGTACCTGGAGAGGGGTGGGGAGGGGTGGGGTATCATAAATATTTCATTAAAACGATTTAAAGGGTGACTAATTAAAAACGCATGTTGACTTTGGTTGATCTATAATAATGAATACATCACATATCTGTTGACTATTTGATGTACATTTTTGTCATATATTTTACATAATTTGTTTAATTACTTTTTTCTACCTGCTAAGCTTCACCCCTAAAAACCGCCAGAAGCTATTGACTTCTGTGACATCATAATACCATTCAACCATCAGTCAGCTATAAAAAGACATTGGTATGTCAACTGATCACCTTCATACAATGCCCACTCACCATGAAAAGAAGGGTTTCAATGAAAACATCCAATGCTAATGCAATAATGTACTCAGTGGGTGAGAACATATATTTTGTTTATGTTTATCTAGCTGATCGATGGTTGAATGG
>JBAMJV010013993.1:0-16586 GCA_037951105.1 Echinarachnius parma
ACGTGGTCCCGCATTTGCGTAGTACAAAGACAAAGAGCAAAATATAAAGAGTTACAATATATCACAATAATTATAGAAATGACATACATTCAGCCATTAACATTATGATATTCATTGAAAGCTAAACATTGCATTAAAAACATATACATTGAAAACCCCTAAAACAAGAAAACAAAACTACTGTTCATAAGAAATATAACTAAATTGTATAAATAGTATAAATTATAATAAAAGCTCAATCATTTTCATAAATGATCTGCATTTGAAGTTATACAATGAAGGGTAATAATTGTATGAAAGAAATTGTATTAATAATGTTTTGAAAACTTATCCTTTATACTGTCAATCCATCTAGTGTTTTTCAAAGTTTGAACATTATGTATAATAATTACATTTCAAGCAAAGTCATTTAAAACTATTTATACCAAATCAAGGCATAAACAAATTAAAATAATTCTACACATGTGTATATTAACATAAATTAAATATTACCATTATAGAACACATTGACCAACAAATAATTGATATTCAACAAGTTTGAATTTTAAAATTTAATATTAAACAAGGAAGGATAACAATGTTCCAACAACCCCAAATTATGTTATACCAACAATCATAATTCAGAATTAACAAGATGTAAAAGCAAAGGTATACTGCGCTATTTTAGCTCGTTTTGTTTGTTGTTTTAGGTTCAACCATATCTCGATGAATGTATTACCTTTAACGATGAAAATGGCCCGAACGAACAACAAGATCCAATTACAGCGCTGCATCATACGGGTATACTAGATGGATACGGGTTAAAATAGTCCGACTAAATATGTGCGAAGTAATTATAGCGAAACTGTCAATAGTTTGCAAACAAAATACTACGATTACGACCGCCGCTCCGGTGTTCCACTCCCGCCAAATGTCGTCAGTGAATATGATGTAGAGAGTCGGATGAGCATTGCAGGACGTCCTGAAAATAACTGCGATAAGTCCAGATGATTTGATGAATTTGAATGGTTATTTGATAATTTATTTCGACAAAATGATGTAATTCGCTTCGAAATTGACCTTGGTTTATATAAGAGTGGTACTGAATAAATGATAATCCGTAAAATGCCATCGAGTATCACGCATTTAGTAATTGGATTTTGTCTTGTTTATTAATTATGATGCAATTTGATCTCTGAGCGTCATGATTACAATGATTTTAACAAATAATAAGTGCCTGCAATCCAATTTGTTGTGGGATTTTAGTCAAATTGAAGCGGCCTATCCTTCATGGTTAATTACCAATTATATATTACTAACATCAACCTCCCCTAACAACAGAGCAGTTATAAACCAGTTTCTATAAACAGTTTGTATCATAGAAGTCGCAATGACCATCCCATTAATTGCGTTGCGCGCGTGTTTCATTTTAAGTAATTTGCTAATTATCTTTCATTGGACTAGGACGATTTTCCTCTTTTGTGTTCAAAAATAATTCAGTGACCAAGCGAAATTGACAAATGGGCAAAGCGAGTTACCTCTTTTAAAAATCTAACCCTGAGTTGAATAATAACGTACTGCCTAGTTATATTATTTGTTGATATTTGGTTTATAATAAAGGAATACTAAAACAACGCATGACATGCTTTGAATTTTGAATTAGAGTAGCCAAAAAGATAAAGGGGGAGGGGTTGCTACCTCGTATAGAAACACAATACCCCCTTTCAACCAGAACGTCAATGACGTAGCGCTCATCCGGCATCTCGCAACATCAAATATCGCAAATTTCATGTGGTACACTTTTCAACTGGTCAAAAAATAAAAATTTGATGTCCTGGAAGGGACATAAAAATAAAAAAATTAAAAATTAGAGTGAAAAAAATATAAATTTGACGCCCCGGAAGGGACATGGGGAAAAAAATAAAAATAATAATAACAAATTAAAAAAAATTAAAAGAAAAAAAGAAAAAAAGAAAAAATTTAAATAAAAAAAAATTTAAAAAAATAATAATAAAAAATATATATATATATATAATAATACCGTGGATGCTAGAGAACACGGACAGTCACACACAACACAGATAGCACAGTGCGTCATTGACTTTGTACACGCACCGTGCGCGGTGTCCGGGTTCTCCTGCACTGCGATAAATTGAACCTTCGTGCATGAAATCGCGCCGTGCGGAAACCCGCTTTGCCGTTGAGCGATAATTTTTTTATCAGCGAAGGCACCGCGATATTATGGTCCAATTGGTGTAAGTTTCTACCGAAATTAACTACTGAGCGTAGATTTACAAAAGCGAGAATAAAGATTATAAAAATTGTAATCTCAAATTATCGTGAATAAAATAAAAAATAACAAATGTTGGAGTTTAAAGACTGACTTTCAAGCGATTTTCTGGATAACCAGGAGGACTACAGAACAGCAATATACATGTATTTTATGAGCAATATGCAGATAAATCGTTTGATATAAGTTTCGAGTCGCATGTTCAGTGCATTCTCGGCAAATCTAATTTCAAAGGTAGCCCTGTCCATTTTTTGGCCGGGTTCTCCCCCCGTCCGGGTTCTCTAGCCACTACGGTATATATAAATAAATAAATTTAAAAAAAATAATAAAGACAAAAAAGAGACAAAAAAAGAAGAAAAAAATCAATAAAAAAAAATGAATAAATACAAAAAAAAATAACAAAATAATAAAAAATAAAAAATAAATAAATAATAATTTTTAAAAAATAAAAAATTACCATAATTAATTAATGGAGAAAAATTTCAACATTCTGTGTACAAGTTTAGTGTACCAAAGTTAGCTCTACCAGATAAAGCAAACCAAATCAAAATCGGTCGAGAAATGAAGGAGAAGAAGTATTTTTTGTGATTTCGAATAAATTTGCATAAATTACCATAGATAATGAATTTCATGATTCTGTGTAGAAGTTTTAAATCCCCCTCCTAGCCCTATCATATGAAACAATCAGAATCAAAATCGCTTGAAAAATAAAGAAGAAGAAGCATTTTGAAAACTGTGGACAGACGGACGGACGGACGGACGGAAGGACGGACGGACGGACGACGGACGCCACGCCATGGCATAAGCTCATCGGGCCCTTCGTGCCGGATGAGCTAAAAACGATAACGCGTTGTTGCTAATGGCATTTATTAGTAATTTATGTTCCCTTGATCAATGATTGCACAAAATAGAAAACCTCATTACCACAACTGAAACGTTAATCTGTTAGCCTCCTCGCTCTAGTGCGATTGCGCTGCGGAAAACAACTCACTTATTAATTCATAATTATGATACCATTAGTGTGGGCAAAAGCAGGGGGTGCGAATGCACAACCATTTTAGAGTTTGTGTCATTGGCGTAGCTAGGGGAGGGGCGTGCATATATCATGTATATATTTAATGCCCGATGAAACGTCATTTGAGCGTGCTCTAACAATAGTTAGCTGATATAGCACCAGATACAACAATTAATAGCGGTTACGTAACCTGTTTTTTTTAGCACTAATTGACATATATCAGGCTTAACGACATGGGTGTCTTTCTACTATTCAATCATCATTTAACTACAAATGTGAGTTTTGAATGATAACTTACAAGTTTCAATAACAAAAATTGTGTTCGTGCCTCACACTAATTTGACAAGAACAATACAAAACACAAGCTTACAATCTAATTAAACAAAGTACATAGAGTCACGATGGGCCACTGGTTAGTACGACCACGCTCCGCTATACGGTCTCCAACCATGCCAACAGCGCTAATTGCTCTACTTAATCATGCAGAACATAATTATTTTAGACCCCATCTCAGATGAAGCCGTTTTGAAAGTGATCAAGGCCAAAACTTATGAATAAAACACTGCATCAATGTCATTGAGAGGAGAACACAAATTAATATACCTCCAACTGCACTGATGACCATGTTGTTAAAATATAATAGGGGACAAGTCAAGTATAGGGACAAATACAAATCGTTTCTAACTATAAGATGACAGGGATGCAACTGTACAAACTAGTTCAAGTACGATACACAGAAAACAAGCCCGTGAATAGTTATATAAATTAAATTTTAACAAATACAAGTAATAACAGGGGAGGGGAAAAGCTCACATCCATTAATCCAATTATCTCAAACTGCGCTTATTACTACAAACAGTATTATATTATTTACTGGAATAATATTAAAGTGCGTTCTAACACATTTGAAAACAATTTAAATAGTTCAAGTACGGAAGAGAACGTGATAAGAAACAAGCTCACGATCGGTCAAACCACAATTTAGTATAAAGTCTAGGGAGGAAAAATAAGCTAACATCTATTAATTTGTAACTGTGCAAACTACTCTGTCATTAAAATATTATCATAATGGAAGAATAATCTATGGCGGTTTAAAGATGAAAGCGTTTTTGAGTCCAATTCGGTAATGTGATTAAATGCCCTCGGATGTATTTGTCCACACGTAGCTAATCGGCAGAGGGGGAGTAACTGATAAAACCTTGTTATGGTCATTTTATTACGGTAGAGATGTGTATTTCTATAACGCGTATAAATTGTGTAGAATTATATTGCATAATTGGGTACCAATTAAATTAACATCATCAAAAAGGTCGTTTAATTCTACTCCGTTGCCATGGTTGCCAGATTTAACAAAAGTTAATGTAAACAAAAACAAAAAACTGTGAAAACTACGAAAGCAGAAATCAAATCGCCCGATCAATAACCCCTGTTCACAGCTTCCGTAATGCCGTACAATATGAACCGTTGTCCAATTAGATACCATAATCAACGTTATTATTAGCGTAATTGCCCACTGACGTCCATAATGATTGTCATTGTAATACTTAAAGGGGTAGTTAAATTTTGGTATAGTGGGCGCTGCACAAAATATTTTTTGTGAGATAATGGAAAACTGAGTGTAAAATTTGAAAGAGCATACAATTTTAATGGCATAACCTTATTTGATCAAAATCGGTTCAAAAACGGCTGAAATATCAATATATATCTGATCGGAATAATCTAGGCCCCAGATTTATTCGATGATTTTTTTTTTTTTTACATTTAAAAAATGCTTACGTTTTCAAGAGAGGTTTCAAAGTAGTTGTTGATGATCTCTCTATTTAATCATTATTTCAACAAAACATCACATGCATAATTTTGTATCAGAAATGGTTGAAACCAATATTTTTTTAGAGAGCGCCTTTTTGTGTTTAAATGGCTCTTTTTGAATGATAACAAAATTATTTAGCCGTTCGTAATTTTCTATACCTTTCGAATTTCGAGCATGGTGGAGTTATAACTATTATAGTTTGTAATGTTATTGTGCAGGTTTTGGTTACTAAAGCTCAGCCTAACCAAAACTGTACTACCCCTTTAAAAGTACTATTGAGTATTGGTATTTCCCGAAATGCCACCCGATATTTTTTGTGAGATAATGAAAAACTGACTGTCAAATTTAAAAGAACATACAATTTTTAAAACAGAATAAACTTTATTTGATCAAAATCGGTTCAGAAACGGCTGAAATATCCATAAACATATTTTTATTCAAAAGATGTTCGCCAGGGGATATTTCAATTTAATTTATTAATTTCATTTCAAATAGCAGTATTGGGAAACGCCTCACAAACAAACAATGAAATATATGTTTTCATTACCTACCATGTGAAAGATTATCATACGTTATAATGTTAATAATTATGAAGAAATTAATTCCAAAAGGCGCTAAATCCACCTTTTTCACTTTGGAGAAAAACATTGTTGTTGTTCTTGTTTTATAGGCTGTCGAATCTTAACGATTATTTCCGCCTGGCTTTACAAGTTGTTTTTTCCTTCGGTGATCATAATATGGCGCTGTTTTATTTTTTCTTTCACCACTTCTTTAATTGTTCCTCAAGTCCATTCAATCGATGGTGCAAGCAAAATAACGTGGGTGTATAATGATACATAATAGTTGTGCAGTGCAAATTATGGTCCTACTGTTTACCCTCCTTCCTCCTGAAAGGTTATTTGTTTGAAAATAAAGAGGTATATGTAGGGTGTAGCTAATAAAACGCATTAATTAATGACAATTATTCTGCATGTTCTCCTAAGCTATTGGAAAGTTGACGAGTTGGGGAGCAAATGTTACGAGTGATGATGGACACATCCTTACAAAATTTAACAAAGTAAAACTCAAATTTAATTCCATTTGGATTGACTAAGGAAACGATGTATTCCTAGTCACTAGCTGAATTTGTTTGAAAGAAGTGTATAAGCATTTTATGTATTTAAAAAAAAGTCAAGATATCGTCTGGCTATAGACAATACATAAATAACATATTTTGAAATCGAATTGTACAACTTTGAGAGCATTCGAAAGGGAACGATTTTCATTTCACATGATTTATTCAATGAACTTTCAAATGGAATTAAAATTGACCAATTTAGTGTCATGGGGCATTTCGGGAAGTACCAATACTGAATTGTACCTTTAAGGGTGAGAATAGGTTACCTCTATTCCGCAATAATATCTTATTGTTAAATAGAATTAGAATGGCACCTAGCTAGTGCGGTATTATGATTATGGATTATGGGCCCAGGAAGCGGATTCGATCACATACCGTATATATTAGACATCCTATTTTGTTCATGATTCAAACCAAATTTAGTCTTCATAATTTCCTCTGTGGAAGGAAAATAATTATAACATTTACAATTAAGTCTATTTCGGAAAAATCAAACAAACAATTATTTTAATATCATTCACAATTTTATTATTGATAAGTCTATTTCGGATAAATCAAACAAATCATTCGATTAAAACGTTGTCAGCGCTACTACAAATAGCTTAGATTCAATATTACAACTTTATATGAATACTTAGGACCTAAACACACACGTCTCATTGCTTTTGACATTACTTAAATCGGAAAATATTGCAAATTGATATAAATATGTACCTTTGTGCATGACCTAAACAATTCTGCTAATAATATAATTAGTCATTGTAGTCAACCCGACATGTCTTAACGATCACCTGCATATATAACAGCCAACCTGCCAGTAGTGGCCACCAAAAGTGATCCCCTGCAGAGAAAACAGTTATATAACCTGTCTATGGAGGTCACCTGTCTACATTCTTCTTTCCTTTGGGTGGTCATATACACAGGTTTGACTGTATACAGGTTATTGAAGTAGTCGTGTAGGAGAGTTGTTTTTATTATTAAAATTATCCAGGCTTTGTCAGATTCAACCCATATCATTTAGAGATTTTTAAATTTCTCTTGTTCATTGGTGTTTGGCGAAAGGTTATACAGAAAAGGTCATGGACTTGGATTTGTCAAATGTCTCCGTAATAATACAAATATTTGAATGAACTAATTGAATGAAAAGCGTTGCAGGAACGTTTCACGATAGGAGTCAAAATCAATGTCAAAATGTGATAATCCGACATCAATTTTCACTTATTTACAGTGTTCCTTTTCTGTGAAACTTTTGCTCATCATTAAGAATAAGTTGAAAATAATATTAGTATTATTATTAAAATCTCAAATTTCACTTTTATAAAAAATCTCATATGATATAACGGATCACTTAAATTGATCACATAGAGAGATTTTTAAAATCGCCCTCTATATATTTTACGCCACAGTCTCTATTCGCTCTTCTGTTTACTCGAACGCCTTCTCAAGCAAATACGACAACAGCAATTAACCACGACCCACTTGACAAACATTACAAATAACACGAGAACAACGACGAGAAAGGCGATGACGTCGATGGAGTTGCGCTGGATGAAGTTGAGATCGATGGCGCGAAGGCGCAGGTGGTCACCGCCAAATTTGAGCACGTGTTCGACCCAGAAGACGACCAGCTCTTGTGGTGTGGCGAGTGCCTCGCGCATGATGCCCGAGGCGCGTGCCATGTTGGCCTTGTATCTGGGTAATAAAGGGAATTGAAAACGTTAAAGGGATCTAGTAACATTGTCCAAATCCTCAAAACTTACTTGGCATTCGAGCGGTTCTGTCATACCTTGTTGAATTCATATATTTAACAATAGAAACATTTGTTTGCACATGTCAACAAAGTTACTCGATCCTTTTAATTGTAATAAAGTGAATTAAATTAAATGAAGAAGAAGAGGAAGATAAACGGTTAATGAAAATATGAAATAAGAAATCAGCAGGCTAAACAACACTTACTTGGGATCAGTGAGTATGTCGACCATTGCTGCTTTGAACTCGTATTCCGTCATCGTATTCTTGTCGATAAACCGCCCCAGCTCCTTGCCGATCACGCGAGCGGCGTTGCTCATCTGATCAGCGGCCAGCGGCATGAGTAGCAGTGGAACGCCGTGACTTGTGGCTTCGTAAGTACCTGCGGCACCACCGTGGTATATCAGCATGCGGGTCTTCGGGTGCCCTGTGAAAAATGATTGACAATCCGACATGAATTTCGCGCGTTGAAATTTGTGAAGTTATGACAGAAAAAACGTAGAAAATACTCTTACTTGTATAAACATGGCTACCAACATCACAGCTTTAAAGGGGACCATCAGGCAAAGAACAACACATACTTATAAGTTTTGGTACCGATGTGTGTTATCAAAGATGCCCAGCACTTTGCAAATGGTCGTGTATTTCATAAACAATGCTATTGATTACCTCCACTTACGGAACCATTATAGCCTCATGGTTCCGTACGAGCCAAACGCCTGGGATTGCGCCAATTCTATTCACGCGTACGTTTGGAGACAGATTAATAGGTCGATGCGTTCGTCATAGACAAAATATAGTATTCGTATGTAGACCCATGAACACATGTAGTATGGTGATGCGTTATCTATTTAAATATAAATATAATTTTTCTGGAAACTTATTTTTCTGAACTTTGGGGTGGAATGGACTACTAAAAATGTTACCTTTTATTTATAAGAATAGACATTCTTGCCCCACAGCCTGCCATAGAATTAGCTGTACAGAAGAACCGCATGACTGCTCTCCCTTTGATAAGGAAGACAATGTTGCGTAATCGAGTACCCCGTACGGTATTGGCTCACATTGTCTTCCTTATCAAAGGGAGAGCAGTCATGCGGTTCTTCTGTCCAGCTAATTCTATGACAGGCCGTGGGGCAAGAATGTCTCAGTGTTCAGAGGATCGCTGGAGACGAAAAAGTAGCAAATTTAGGAAACGACATTGCCTCAGAAAAATGGCCCTAGGATCAAAACGCCTTACCAAAAATCAATGCTCATGGTATCATTTTGTTGGAAAAAGAATGTTCTACCCAATCAAACTAAAAACAATGGTATTTGGTCGCTGGTGTTGATGAAATTAACGTTCGTAGGTGTTGCATTCTTTCTGAGACACCCTAGACTAGGGTTAGGGTTAGACTGGGCAGGCTCAAATTGTAATGTCACTCCAATACTTAGCTTCTACTTATGAGTTGATATTGATTAATTCCTCACCTAATAAATCATTTTGCGGCAGCCAATCATAGATGCGCGTGTTGTTTCCTATAGTTACGCGGTTTCTTCGCCGTGTACCGCCATAGCACCCTCTGCGGCAACTCGCTGAAAACTTTGGCGATCATTTCTGCCTGTTCCTCGTTCTCTAATGATGTCACTGCTGAACCCTTTTATAGTATAAACAAAATAATACTAATAATTTAAAAACATAAATCAGTAAAACCACGGAAATTAAATAATGTATACTATTAAAATTGTGCTTCTTACTTAACTGAATTTTAGAACGGAACTTCGACACATCCTTTCCGTGAGATTTTATAAATTACAAATCCAATCGTTGTGTGCATGTATAGTATGTGTGTGTATAAAACCGAATGTGTGTGTGTGTGTGTGTGTGTGTAGCGTGTGCGTGTGTGCGGAGGCCAAGGGGCGTTTGTCTACTTGAACTAATGTCCCTTTGTACTTATTCACTCGGTCGCAATGCATTTTGAATAATATAGTCAATGGACACAAAATATAATATTCTAAGATAATTACAATTTTATTCGTAAAGGCTTACTTACTAATGTGAAAACAATAGTCCCATGGTCGCCAGAGCCTTCAACAAAGTCGTTGATTTCCTAAAGTGAAAACAAAAACAAAACAAATACAACTAATCAAATAAAGTCAAAACAGTAAGAAAACGAAGTACTTCGGTAGCATTCTGACTCCTATAGTAGACTTTTTGCCGAGGATACAGTATCGAGGATGAGCGCCACTTTAAAGGTTGGCTGACAAGAAAACTACCTAAAAATTGTGTTTTACTGTATCTAAGGTAAAATTTCATGAAGATTACTAATAAAAACATATATAACGCATTATTATTATGATTATTGTGAATTTAAATGGGTAGTTTAGTTTTGGTAAGGCTGAACTTTAGTAGTATAAACCTGCACAGTAACATTATAAACTAATAGTTATAACTCCACAATGCTCGAAAGGTATATAAAATTACAAACAACTAAGTAAAAAGCCTGTTATCATTCAAAAAGAGCCATCAAAACACAAGAGGGCGCTTTTTAAAAAGGCATTGGTTTCAACCATTTTTCATACAAAATTTAGCATGTGATGTTTTATTGATATAATGATTAAATAGCGAGATCATCAACAACTATTTAAAAAACGCCTTTGAAAATTTTTAAAAAAGTGCAAGCATTTTAAAATCTTTTTTTCTAAAAATCATCTAATTATTTGGGCCCCAGATAATTATAAGATCAGATATATTTATTGATATTTCAGCCGTTTCTGGGTCGATTTTGACCAAATAAAGTTTATTCTGCCATTAAAATTGCATGTTCTCTCAAATTCGACACCCAATTTTTCATTACCTCACCAAAAAATTGTGATGTGCAGCCCCCTCTCTACCAAAACTAAACTACCCCTTTAAAGTCCACCATGGCAACGGACATGCCCAAGGCTCATTTACAAAGTAATGATAAATAGAGAGTTCATCAACAACTATGTAAAAAGATCTTTTGCAAATTTGTGAAAAGTGTAAGCATCTCATTAAAATTGCATGCTCTTTCAAATTTGACGCTCAGTTTTTCATTACCTCACAAAAACATTATTTCGTGCAGGGCCCTCTATACCAAAACTCAACTTTCCCTTTAAAGGGGAATTCCACCCCAGAAATGTGATGTTTGCTATAAAATGAAGTGAATATGAAGAATCATGATCGAAAATCTGAGCCAAAATGGTAGAGCAATAAAAAAGTTATGACAGGATGAACTTTGCTCCGATTTTTAGTATCGTTCGCAATTGCTATCGATCGTGACGTCACTTGCGAGCTGCAGCCATTTTGACTTCTACATGGAAATTTAAACAAAATAAAATGTTCTTAGTAACAAAGCAAATTTATGAGCTTACAAATTCCAAAGAGGTTGGCCCATCGATATTCTTCTATGAATTCGTGAAAACAAGCAGAGAAAAATGAATTTTTAGCAACGAAAATGAGAAATAAGTGTATTTTCATGTACTACAGCCATGGCGAGTTGCTCGTCAATGATGTTGCATATGGCGGCAATTTTGAACGATCGCTCATTACTACATGATGTTCAAATAGGTATAACTCCCGTGTTTCTTGTCCGATTTTGATCAAATTTTCACCAATTATGCCTCTTATTCTGCTTATTCAAATAACGAATGGTTTTATCAGGCCCGGAATACCCCTTTAAGCGGCTAATAATGCAGATCTCCAGTCAAGACAAATTCAAGACGATGAAGAAGAAGTGATAATTATGTAATGAAACCTTAATTGTCCCCGCCCCCCCCCCCCCCCCCCCCCCTCCGAACAAAACAAGGTTGTTTCCCAAAGTATCAACTACATGTAATTTGTTTCTTTCTATGTAATGGGAAATTGTGATATGTTTGAAAGTGGAGCTGCAGTCTCGGCCTTTATTAAAGATGTATTGTTTGGCACCGAGGCCTATTAAACATGATGCAACTTTTAGAGGTTATTTTGAGAATCGTTTATTTATGCTGTGAATTAGCAAAAATTGTCATACCTGTGGAAGTGGTTTTGCTGGTTTTGCCGTGATGCCCCCGATAGGGATCCAGTTGGGTGCAGTGGGCTGCGGAAAATCCAGGGCGAAGTTGGTGTAGGTCAGCCACAGAACGGCGCGGCTCGACATCTGGTTCAGCGACAGGTCCGGACGGATGTTCATCCTCTGCTTGATCGCCTGGAGTGGGTAGGTCCAGACGAACTCGAGCATGGGATGGAACACGAAGCGAAGCACGTTGTTCACCATTCGCTCCTTAAACGACATTTGGTCCGTGTAGATCGTGGAAAAGCTGAAGGGTACGTATGACGAGGGTACCGGGATTCCGAAGTGGTCTTCGGTGACTAAAATCCCTCGTCGCACCGGCGTGACGACGACGAACGGGACGTCCAGGAACTCGGCAAGAAGCGGATCGCAGCCGATTAGAGGGAGGGTGATGATCAGGTCGTATTTTTCTTTCCTCAAGGATTCAAGCGTGGCCGTATCTTCGAAGAGCAACCGGCAACCATCCGCGGTCAGGTTAAACATCCTGTTGAAGATGTCCCAAGGCACCGCCTGCAGTTCCTTCGCTGAGCTTGTGTTGCATTGCCGAAAGGCCACGCACCATTTCTTTCATCTCTTCAGCGGATCGATAGTTCGTGAAGAACTTCTTCCCCGTAACCGCTTCGGACGACAGCCCTTTGGTGAACTTATCCTGCGGCGCCAACAGGACAACCTCGTGTCCCCTCGCCACGAGAGGTTCGGTGATTGCGGACATGACCATATGCTGGCTGGGCGTGTTGATTATATGGACGTCATGGTTAGCAGGATCTTCGCGCCCGAGGCCGATCTTGTTGACGAAGAAAAAACGACGAGTAAGGCGACAACAAGTTTTACAGATGTCTCCATCGTCCTTTCCATAATTCAGATGTGATGTCAATAACTACGCACCGATAAATTAACTAATACTAGTACTTGGGCCTGTGTGCATCAGCAGATTGGCTAATTAGTGTATAATGTTTACCACGGATAACAGAAACCTAACATATAGTCAACAACGTCGGAACTTGAAGAATATGTTTATTTATAGTTTATTGTTTGATATATAATCTATCCGATATAAGGTATGAAATCTACACCCGCCGTTGACTGCAAATCACAAGAAGCCTTATACACATGTACATGTACAGATTGAAGCAGGTTACGTAATAATGATGATGTAACTCGTGCATACATACTGCATACATCGGTTTTAGTGAGTCAATAATTCTAAGAAAATTATGTCGATAGTTCACAATGGACTTCGGTATATTATTGCTCATTTGTCCTTGTTATTAATGGGGGAGGATGCGACTACTGGTCAGGTGAAGAAATCTAGACAATCGAGGTACCAAACTCAAATGCACTACACAATGAACTATACTAGTATACTGCAAGGAACGATTCTGACATAATGATATGCATGGTGTGAATGATACCCTGATACACGTGGGTAACTCCTGAAGGATCGTATACCACAGACCATGCAGACATGTGGCCGAGAGCACGATCATGATCCAGGACCAGCCCTAGTTCCACTGATCTCTAAATTTGCTTGTGTAATCCCCGGGAGGGGTCTGTCCTCATTGAAAGGGGGGTATCATGCGTGACCAGGAAAACGAGTAATTAGGGTGTTTTTTTACGATCAGGCGAGATACTCGAGTATCTCGAATAGGGTCTCAAAATCACCCAAAATCAGGAAAAAGGGTATCTTTTTAGGCTGATGAATTACTCGTTTAGGGTCTCAAAAACTCAGCTTACTTGCTTAGGGTATCAAAAATAGTTATCACTTGCTTTTAATAGGGGTTTACAAAAAAAAAGATTACTTGCTTAGGGTATCAAATATAGTTATGACTTGCTTAGGGGTTTACACAAAATTGATTACTTGCTTAGGGTATCACAAATACTTGCTTAGGGTTTTACAAAAAATTGATTACTTGCTTAGGGTATCAAATTACCGATAATCATACTTACTTAGGGTGTATTTTTTGCACCACGCAAATACTCGTTTAGGGTACTTTTGACAAGTCCTTGGTCACGCATGACACCCCCCTTTCTATGAGGACAGACCCCCCGGGGTGTAATCCTTAACGGTTGAATGAGTATAGGGCGATATGTGCTCTGCTACATTCTGTAGATGTGCATGTTATTCTAGCATATTGACATCGGTGAGTTAGAGTCAATGATGCTAATTACCATGGTAAATGTCGCTGGTCCGTAATCGGGACCCTGCCCCCACTGGGTTATACAAAAAGAGCGAAGTCATTGTATTTGTGTCCGTCTCAGCGGTTCGGTATTAAAAGCTGTTCTGCAAATAATAGGCAAACTGCGTGCAATGGTATCGCTCCGAGTTTAGTCTAATCCCGATCAGTCTTAGGGCCCGGTAGGGGCCAGTGACACGAACACGACCCAGCACCAGCCTTATGTCCACACCCAATGGCATATCAACAGCATGCGTGGGGCACAGTGGCCAGAGTTATTTTTCAATACAGTTAGAAAATGGCCAATTAAAGGAAATAATATAACGTACATGCACCTCTACATGTATTGCATAGGGAAATAAACGTTCTTGTTTTGGTGTTGTTGTTGTTGTTGGTTTTTTTTTTTTTTGGGGGGGGGGTATCATTGTGGATAAAAAATTGAGCGTTTGAATGATATAAATACATATTCAACCCCGGGGGGGGGGGGGGGGGGCACTCATGTATAATGTTAGACGGGTATGTGCCGCTTAAAAGAACCCCCTTTTCACACCCGATCACAGCTCTAAAGATACCCGATTTTCAAAAATTGCCGCTCCATAGACCCCCGGAATGACTTGGCTTGGTAGTTGAGTAGCGCCAAATCCATTATTCTTCTTCTAGTTCGGCTCCATAGACCCCTGGAAAGACTTGGCTATGTTTGAGTAGCGGCAAGTCCCGTTATTCGTCTTCTAGTTCGGCTCCTTGGACCACCATTTGAGCATTTTGTAGGGTTTCCGTAGGTCGTTGGTAGCTCCAAGTCTATGTATTGTGTAGTTTTAGTATGCTCCTTAGACCCCTTAACTCCCATTTCAGGGTTTTTGTAGCTCCAAAGACACTATATTTTTGTGCTTGTAGTCAGCTCTTCAGACCCCCATTTCAGAGTTCCGTGCGGCACACCCCCGGGGGGATGGTTCATGGTTCATTTAAAAGCCACTTCTATATTATTTTCACGATTAAAGATGTTTTTGTTCTATCTGTAATTTCCTAATGTTGAGATTGGGAATACAAGTCAACGTGCACAAATGAGGAACTTAGTCACAAAAGGCGATAAATCCACTTTTCATAAAAAAAAATTAGTCAATGAGCTACGTTGCTATCTCGAAATCCACAAATTGCACACACAAAATATAAACATATAGAAGGTTCAATTTTCATATTCCCATATGCATGTGCAAAAAGTTGGTCAGAGAAACCTGCTTTTCTCCGAAGTTGAACAAAATTGATTTAGATCTTCGAATGTTTCCGAATGGATTTTGATAAACCCGAACGTTGATCCGTCTTTTATGAATTTTTGTTTTTTGTTTTTCCAACACCTTACTTTCCTCTACCGAAATATAAATATTGTTGAAGTGCTCATGTAAATCCCTCCAATAATTATTCAATTATATGGGTACCTGGTCTGGTGAAAATTAGCTTGGTGCACCCATAGGGTTGCCCGCTAGTATGCTCCCCGGGGAGTTGAGAATGTGTACCATATCATTGTGCGGGTCTGAACTGTACCAAATGACCAGGGATAATAATAAGCGCTTTGAGCACCTTATATTAGGTAGATATTGCGCAATTTAAATATCCTGTATTATTATTATTATTTTTAATTCATATGAGAAATTTTTTTTAAAGTTTATTAGTTCATTATGGTTCGTATGATTATTGAAATAAACTATTAGAGGCCAGTAGACAATTACATACTACATGTTTAATTGATAAAAAGAAGTTTTAAAGAAAAGTCGAAACTAATAATAATCATAAACATATTTTACTTTTAGAATCCATTATTATTGCAACCCTAACTTTGTGGGAATTCCTTTCCCCTAATTGTAACCCTAATGGAAAAGGAGAAGATACATTCAAATGAACTTTAAATCTTACACTCACGCTTACAACCAAAATCATCACCAATTAATTTCAGACAAAGTATAATTAATACAATTTAATTTGTAATCTTTATTTCATTAAATATACAATTTCTAAAGTATGTATTTGTTTGGAATCAAATTAAAAGTACAAATAACATGAACAGCATTAAATCATAATTATACATTACATATCAATGACTAAAACTCGTCGGAATTATAAATGCAAGTTATAGTAATGAATTACATTGAGTGGTTTCAATCGAAAACAGACAATTATATCTCAAGGAGATTAACCCTAATAAGGCTGGGGGCCAAAATGCCCGCCCCCCCCCCCCCCCCTCCGCGATTTGTGTTATTGCTCCAAAACTCGATAAGATGACGCGCCGCTGCTTGGTGATGTTTTTCTTTTGGGTCTTACGCATATTTTAAAACAAAAAATTTGAAAATCGGACCTACCGTTACAAAGTCACGTGACCTTTTGTCTATGCATGTCAGCTCGAAAATC